>RJWH01001086.1:442393-469626 GCA_004363575.1 Solenodon paradoxus
AGAGAGAGAGAGACAGAGAGAGACAGAGACAGAGAGAGACAGAGAGAGACAGAGAGAGAGACAGAGAAAGAGAGCGTCTGAGCTACTTAACCAAGCCCAGAGCCAAGAGTGGATCTGACCAACGCCATGACAAATAAGTATAAACATAAAATCTCTGTGATTGCCTTAAAAAAAGCACTTGAATGTTAAGTCTAAACTACAACTTTTGATACCGCCCATAGGAAGGGTGGAGAGAAAGGAAACTAGAAAACTGAAATCATGTGGCTTGTATAAAGAATACATTATGGTTTAAATTTGGCAATTCATTAGAGGGCTGCCTGGGGGAATTGACTCTTTGGTTCTGGTATACAGCAAATCGTCTGTCTGGAAACACGGGACTGACCTGAGGTGAAAGGCCATTGCCAATGGCGGGGTTCATGGGGTTGGAGGGCCCGGACGGAGGCACAAAGCTGTCTGTATAGCTGGAAAATCCGTGCCTGGTGCTGGGAAGGCAGTAGGCAGAGCTGCTGTCTGGGTTCGAAGGAATAGTGCTTTGGTGTACGGTGCTCGGTGGGAGCGGCTGAGGTCTGTGAACCGTGCTGCTGGGATCCGACACGGCTGCAAGGAAGATTGTGGCTGATTAAGTTCCTCTGTGGCCAGCAAAGTTCAGTGACAAGGTTCACAGCCACCGCGCCATCAGAAGTGTATACTGGGCAGGCCAAAGGTTCGCTTCAGACTGCATTTCTTTTTTTTTTTTTTTTTTCCCTTCTGTAGCTAATGTCGCTTTACTTTTTAACTACAGAAATAATACCTTTTTCTAACAGTGAAAATTAAAGAGCAAGATTAGAAGGAAAGTTGGACTATGGGGTGGTCCACCCATGACGCACTAGTTGGTATTTTCATGTCTAGGTGACCAGGAGATTTTTTTTAAATAATAATTTTACTATCATTTATTTTGTTTATGAAGCCATACTCTTCTCAGTCTTTAAGTATTTCACATCTCATCCACCACCAGGACTTCAGTTCAGTCTCCTTCACCACCACCTTGCTCCCTCTCTCCTTCCCTCCCGCCCACCGTGGGTCACCCTGGCAGCCATCATCTGGCGTCCTGTGAATTCTGCTGGGGTTTATCTGTGTATTTGTTTTGTCAAACTGCATTTCTTAACTTGCAGGTACAGAAGCACTCAGAACAAATACATCCTTCTCTACCTTCTCTGCACACACGTGCAAATACATAATTTTTTTCTTTCCTTCAGAGTACGCTCATCCAGCACAGGAATTCAGAAATCACATTAACAATACTCACAAACCTATTTTGGTAGGGAAGGTGATGAATCATTGTAAGGATTATCCAATGTAGTAACTGCTATGTTTTAAAATTTCTTATCAAATATACTTCCAAAGCATTTAAATATTAGTGAAATCATATATTCTCAAATACCTGGAATACTATTTTATAATCTAAAATAACTTATTCTTATCATTTCTCCCATTCACATCTATGTGCTGACAAACTGAATTGTCTACCTTTCCTCTGTTACTACTGCAGTTGGTAACATCAGAGAACTTCAATTCATTGCAGACTAGAATTCAAATGTAAAGGTAAAATTTTAACGAAAGACAAGCAGCTCACACATTTATTTAGGAAGGTGATTTTGTGTCATTATTTTGTTTCATTTTGTTCTAAATGCCGAAATGGTTATTATATTCAACACCGTTTATCTAGAGATTCAAACATCATAGAACAAACTATGATTCTGCAAAAGCAGAGGAACATCAAGGACAGCCCAATATCATGCAATGAACCTATACTGTGTAATGAACATACAAACAGTCTGGAGGGCAGCATCACTAGAAGACTGATGTACAGAAAAAGCATCAGAGAACGAGACAGGATGGAGAGTTGCATGACAACCCTTTGCCTCCCTTCCTCCATACCTTGTGGAATAGCTGTGGGCTGGTACGAGGTCTCCGACAGCTGGTAGGTTGGCAGAGTGGGCATGGCAGTGGGAGGGAACCCCCCCGGAATGAGATGGTTGAAGGCCATCAGTTGATTGGCCCCAGCTTGCTTCCTCCATCTTGCTCGGCGGTTGCTAAACCAGACCTATGGATTTAATTTAAGAGTTGAGGATTTCACTGATGAAATAATAGTACATTCTTAATGAATTTTTCATGCTAAGACAGATTAAAGGCCTCTTACCGACAGGGTAAATAGATGTAAGAGGCCACTACCTTCTATGCTGTAATGTCCGGGGAGAAAGAAAAGTTAAATGTAGGGGTCAGCAGATGACGGCAAGGTCCTTCAGAGCCTCCAGGAGCCCCGTGATGACCACGGCAGGGAGGGCTGAGCAGGAGCTCCCCACTGTCGACACCCTCCCACCTTCACTCCACTGAGGGAGGGTCCATGGGGCTCTTGGAGCCCCACCTGACATAGGTCCTACTGGACACTGCCTATTACACAAACGCTTGTATTTTACATCCTCATCATCCTGTGTCTGCACTTCTATGATCATTAGAGGAAGAGGTCCTGGACAGTCATGTAAATTGATCAGGAGGATAAACAGCGCCATTTTGTCATCCCTTTGAAAGTGCAGAACATTGTACTGATCTTAATAGAATAAACAGCAAAGAGATAAATGTTTCAAGAAACTGAAAGGTGTTTTACCTACGAAGTCATAATCCTTTAAATATTCATGTGTTTATTCCTTCCCTTAACAACAATTTTAAGCACCTATAAAACTCGGCATTAGGCACTATGGCTAAGCAGATACATTCAGAAAAACATTGTAATATAAGAAAATACCTTCAAGAAATTTAAAGCAAAAGAACTGGGTGGGAGTCGCTGGAGAGAAAGGGAAGAAACAGGAGCAAGAAATGTAACTGAACATCTGAAATGTTGAGAAATTGTGACATGAGGTCTTTAATGGATCCCATGATCTGGCCCAACTCTTCTATCTGCAGGATTTAAATATAGAACACAATTCCCCCAGAACGAGAGTGGGTTTCTACCAACTAAAGATATCCTAACTCTTACAGCAAAATTTCACAGATACTATCAACCAGTAGACAAATAAGGTCTAGAGACCTAATCACAATACAATGATTATAGCCAACAAAACTGCGTTGGTGTTATTATTAAACTTGCTAAGACATGATATTTTAATTAGTCCCAACATTAGAAGAAATGATAATTAAGTGATATGATAGAAGTGTTAGCTAGCTAACACAATGGCAGTGCTATTGTAATATAAATTTAACAAAGCAGGCCCACCCTGGTGGCCTACTGGTTAGGTCTGCCAGGCAGAGTCCATCTATGTCCCAAGCACCAGGGTTCACAACACAGGGCCAGAGCAACAACTGAAGATGATGACCAATTAAATAAAGAGAAATAAATAAAATGCTTCTTCCTCCTCTCTCTTCCTGCCTTCTTGTCTGCCTATTTGCTTTCATTCTGCCTGCATCTTCCCTTAAAAAAATGAATAAATATATTGAACACCTTAAACTTACACAAGACTGTACATCAAGCATATCTCAATAAATATGACAAATAGACACATTTTAAATGTTTTTAAAACTTATTGAAAACTCAGTTATAGAGAAAATGCTGTGCTTAGGGTGAAAGAGAGATAAGAGTAAACAAATAGGTTAGAATAAGATCGGATCCTTGCACCTGAGTAATGTACAGTCTTGTCCTCATGGAATTCAGAGCAGTCAAAGTAACCAAGACAATCGCTCACTACATGTTTGAAAGTGCAGAGAATCAGGAAAAGTTTAAAGACTGTGTTCCACCTCATTTTTAAGTTGGGACATAATTTTGAAAAAGGGTCATTCCAGATGGAAATGATAATACAGAACAGTATCTCTAAGAGAAGATGAGACGCGATTTCCTTATAGAACAAAGTGAGCAATTAAATAACTTAATTGTAATTTCTAAGTCACAAAATATTAAAGAGTAAAGAACTTCCTTCTGGAGCAAGAAAGTCCAACTTAACAAATATTTTGCCAAGGCATCTGCTGAAGCTTTTGTCATGCACCCAAGCTTTTGTCTAAAAAAAAAAAAATTGGTCTTCTCTAACCCTGTTGCAAGATATTGGTAAGGAAAGCTGTTTGAACTTCCTCAAAATACTAACATTTAATACTCCTTACATTTTCAACAGGAAAAGAAAGTAAGCTAATATTTTCCCATGTTGACACATAATTGAATTAGTGTTTTACTTAACTTAATAAATTGCCACCTGGGATAATAGAACCATGAACAGCACTCAAGTTCAGGTCTGCGTCAACTGTGTTTTCTCACTGCAAGTCCAGGTGATTGTTTCCAGGATTCCCAGAGGCATCGGAGTAAGAAAACTATTTTCAGGGAACAAAATGTTAGACTTGAGGTGGCTGGGCATAAGAAATTAGGGCCGTTTTCTCCCTGAATGCACTGTACGATGCCATTCACTAGAGTCCTATCTGATACTGTAACACCTCAAGGTTAGGAGGCACACCTGGCTCCGATGACAAGGTCCTCCACACCTATCTGAACCAACCTCTGTGCAGGGCACCTCCAGCTCTGTGTACTCGGCTGAAGGAGATCTGAATTTGAAGACATTGTGATGTGCCTTCACTCATGCAAACTTCTTATCCTCAAGTCTACAGGTGAGATTCTTTGTGAAGAACTCAGAAGCTGCAGTTTTCATCATTATCAGAGCAGATTGTCAATCTCTCTGCATCGACTTCCTTCTGTGACCTTTAGATAAGGAATCAAGCTTGATTTATCCAGTGGGTGGTATGCCTGAGCGCTCCATCCATCGCTCTCAATCTAATCTGACTCAAGTTCATGCTGACTCCTCCATGTGAACTCAAGTTTTTGAATGAAAAGATACTTGCTCAAATAATAATTGAGAAGATATATTATAATTTTCTGCAAGTAACTTCAAAGGATTGAATCCAAAATACTCGAGGCATAAGATTTGGGGGATTTTGCTTTCATTTTTTCCAAAATTATGATAATAAATATTGAAAACATTGGGTTAAACCCTCCAGAGCTCTTATACTTTTAGACTTATGGTGCCTACAATAAAAAGAGAAAGAGTTGGGAAGTCAATCTTTACTGAAAAACAAACCTTCAACATGAGGTTTTAGAGTTTCTAAAGGAAGAAATGTGTATGTTGCTAAAATTTAGGCTAAATAAATCCACAGGGTTATTCTTGACAGAACCAAGACTATGAATTCTGAACTATCTGTCTGAGTCTTTTAACTAGTTTTCTATCATCTTGCCGTTGCCAGCCTTTTGCACTTCCAGGCTGAATCCGCCAAAAGAAACATTAAAGGAAAAACATACTGAAGAAAATTGAACAGTGGCCCTTATTTATGGTTTGAAGCTCAGAAAAGATGCGCCTCCTATTTGTAATATAAAAGTTCTCTTGAAATAACCTTCATCTAATAGCCAAACTGGCCAAGCACCATGATTTTGGGATAGTAATTACCGACCCAATTTTTAACTGAAAGACATCCCTCCACCCTCAGAAGTCTTAGATAACCCTCTCAATGTTGTATCAGTAACTAGTAAATGGCAATTAATGAGTGACTCACTGAATAACATGTATTAGTGAATAAGACTGACTATGTTTGTCTAAAAATGAGTGGATGGCATTTGAGAGTCTAGTTACAATTAACAGAAAACTCTCTTTACTTTAAAAGAAGAGCGATAACAACAGAAACAATTTGCATTCAATGTTCCAGAGAATATGTGTTTTACCAAGTCCTTAGCCAATAAGTCAGAAAAACAGGTTTTACAAACTTGGTTATATCCTGTAACATGTAATTTTATGATCCATAATTCAATATAATCTTGCTCTCCTCATACTCCATTACCCAGCCTTCTACGTTACACTTACTTGGTACAATAAGGAAGCAGGGACAAGAGGAATTCTTGTGTTGATACCTATTATTAGACACAGTCCATTGATTATATTGCCTGTATAATATCATACCACATCAAAATCCTCCCTCACAGCAAGGTTTTATTGCATTTACTGAACTGCAGCCTGATTTATTCCATCCACCCTCTGAATCTTTCCCCGGGTTCCTCTCTGCCAAGTCCTTCCACAAAGTTACACTCACGCATTTTGGAAATGATTTTTAGATTCATGGTTGGAATAATGATTTTCGACACAAAATTGAAGTTGATTGAAAGGTTCCCCATAACATCATCATAGCTAAGGTGGGTGAGGGACAATGGATCATGAAAAAAAAGGTTTTAACAAGTTTTCTCCTCATGAGTAAACTAAGCAACCAATTTTCTAAAAAAATATAAGTGGGGGAAAATTCAATATTTTAAGAGGTATAATGATCATTTCATTCACATGGGTACAATGCAAACCAGATCAAAATTGAACCCCAGCTCCCCACCTCCCTTACTACCTGTCTGGCCTTGAACAATTTGCTTAGTATCAATGGGCCTGTTTTCTCATCCTCTCAATGGGAGGAATAAAAAATTACTTCACAAAATTATTGTGATAATTAAATGAGACCCTGAAATCAAGATAGGAAACATTCAATAAATATTAGCTATCAAGTAAAGATGTCACATTGATATTTCTAAGAAACCCAAGAATTAGAGCTTTGCTTTGTTTTTTTCAGTTCTGTGGTCCATAGCTAAAGCCTTTTTTGCCCATGAGCAAGCAGAAAAATACCCAATAACACCTCAAACAATTGCAAGTCAGTTTAGCTTGAACACAGGCTCAGCCCAAATTTGCTTCCAAGTTTCATGGATTCATGCTAGCAGTCCCATTCTGTAAGCCTAATTTTGTCCCTCAATAAATGACTGTTCACATTTTTTATGTGGCCCTCAAAAGCAATCTAACCTACATTAGTATTCCAGATGGGTTATTTCAAACGCAATTTGAAAAATGGGGAAAGAACATGATACTTAAAAGAGAATTCATAACAAGATTAGACAATACTTGATGAAACACTAGATTCGAGGGTGTCTAACACAGTAAGGCCAAATACAGAACTTTCCAAGTAGTAAATTCAGGACAAGTTGCTCATTCCCTGGACCTTCTCCTTCACCCCATTCCCTCTCTTTCTATACCATATTCGACCAACCCTCTTCATGCTGCCGTCCATCTTTGAGCACTGTGTGAGGAGTAGGTTGAGCAGAGAATGGTTCAGATTGGTAAGAGGAAATATCACACTCCCATGATTGTAGAGGATCATACACATGTATAAAAGCATAATCAGCTGCACCTTTATACACACCAAGAGCAAACTCCTGCCAAGAATGACTATATTTCTGCTTCATTATGGAGTTGAGGGCCTAACAGCCCATGCTTAACTTCTGATCTGGAGAGATCTATTATCGGCTTTAAATCACTATTGGAATTCCCTGAGAGTTACAAATTACTGATGCTAGAAGAGTCCACAGAGATCATCCATCCTAGCAATTTTTAAGTAGGGGACAGGACAGGAGGAGATAGTGTTTGAAAACACAAAGAAAGCCAGGGGCCATCTCCCTAGTTAACTCCCATGTACATACACATATACACACACTCTCAGGCACACACTCATACATGCACATGCACACGCAAAAGCAAAAAGAAATTAAATACAAATATTCAACCTCCCAGATCTCCTCAAGTCCATCCATGATTATCCTGGTCATCAATGGACCCAGGATAAGACCATCTGATCTAACCTACCCCGTATGTTGTATTAAAAACTTGCTCAACAAAACACAGTTGGGCAAACTGAGGCACAAATCCATATCTTCCAACTCTTATTTAAAAACTATTTCTGCGAGCAATGTTCTTTCCTACCTGCCATTACCTCAGTGGAAAAAGAGAATGATACTAACCTACTTCATTGAGTTCTCAGATGGAGTATTTGCTAAAACTTTTGTATATCATAAAGAATCAAAAGTCATTCTTCCCCACCAAACTCCAGTGCTTGCTATTCATCACATAATAATAGCTACCCAGGAGGCAAATCAGGCAAACGTCTCTGGTATATTCTCATTCTTTGATTTGTGTACTTAGATTTGGCCATGACAAGCACAACTTTCTTACTGTCCAAACAAGGCTTTATGAAATAATGATGAAGCCCTAAGTTATGCTACCTTTAGTCTCCTCTCTATCCAAGAGTTTAGAAACATTTTTCCCTCAGGGAAGGGAAAAAAAAAAACAATAAAACAAAAAAAAAACCATGACATGTAGACTTATTTGGGTCATTCTGGGAGGAGCTGCTTGGCTTTCCCAGGTGCCCCAAATTAAACTCACTCACACTTTCTGGCTATCACTCAAACAGAGCTGACTTTGCTACCGCTTTCCCAGATCCTTCTAAAAACTAAAGGATTTTCTTCTGGCATTTTAATCAGTGATTAACTACTCCCTTCTTTTTCCTGCTGGGTTAAGTAAAAGATCCATATGCCAAGTGTTGTAGGGAATTTGTTAGGCCATAGATCATAGCTGTGGTGCAAAGCACGATGTGTCTCAAGGGGACCAATGAAGCCATAAGGAATGTAAAGAGTCACTGGGTTAAAGCCACATTCGGACAGCTGTTAGGTTAATGAGGGCCCTGCTCTGGAGAGAAGGTCACTGTATAGAAAAATATGAACTGCTCTTTATTGGTTTGATCCCATGTCCTCTGAAAGTTAATGAGCCATTCTTATGCTCCTTTGACATTCATTGAGCCAGATGTGAATGCTGTGCACTAGATAAACAGCATGGGTTTAAGGTTTATTCTGCCCCATCCTGGCTTTGGGCAAAGGCAGGAATGAGATAGAGTAACACTGACAGTTCTTTGCAATTTTTCATCACTCTCTTTGTTGGATTTCTTCAAAATAAATGATGTTTTTTGACTCTGAGTTCCAGGTCATCTTCTGTCTTAAGGAGAGACCCAGCATGTGGGCCAGGGAGTACAGGGCCTAAGTCCTGGAGTGGGCATTTAATAAAAGTGGGCTGAAAGATGAGAAAACAAGTGAACTTCACTCTGTAAGCCAGATCATCAAGGAAATATAATAAAAGCACAATAAATTTCATATATGTAGTACTTAGAACACTGCTATATACACTATTATAATAGGTGTCGTGTATATTATTAAATAATAATAGTAGCAGCATTTACCTATTATCATGATTCGTAGTTAGTGGTGGTCCTCTCTGCAGAGAACAGTGTTCCTGTGTCATAGGTGGAGGGATTCAGTGTCTCTGACTGTAAGACATCTGTACTCTAAACCCCGGTGTGTCCTTGACCCTTCCTTGCGCCCACGCCTATACCCACCACCAGTTTACACCATCCGTTTTCTACATTCCAGATCTGAATACTTTTCACGATCGAACTTTCTTTTCCATTCCTACTGTCCCTGACCCACTTCCTGCCATAGCGTCTACTATCTAGCACCTCTAGTGTGAGCCTCTCACCCTGAAACTCATGATCTCCACAGGATGTCCTCCTACAGGATTTCCAACTGTGTTCCTTCCTGCCACCCTACCTACTACTCCCTACCCTCCAGCCAAATGGAACTATTCACTACTCCCTCAAGATGAATCTGAAATGATAAATGAATGAATGAATGAAAGAAAATAAAAGGTCACCAGATATGTAGCTCATATGCTTCCAATTCTCTTTATTTTGCTCATATCATTCCCTCTTTGATATATTCTCCTTAAATCTAGCCAACGGATGCCTTCTTTGCGAGTCTAGCTTACTCTAACACTATTTCGTCCTTTCGTCTTCTAAACTCCCATTGAACTTTTTCTCTCTTTTATTTTTTTTTTAAAGAAACGTACAGGAAGAATGCAGATGAATAGGCAAAGAGGCAAGAAAAGAGAGGAAGAAGAAGCACTTTATTTTTATTTAGTTGTTCACACTGGTTGTTCTCCCCAGTGCTGGGTCTTGAACCAGGGACCTTGGGATGTATGTGGGACTGCTCTCAGGTGTACCAGACTGCTAGATCACCAGGGCATACCCCAAGCTCCCTCTTTCTTAAGGCAATAATCACACCTGTTATGCTTTAACATTATTTGTGTATTTAGTTTTTGATTCATTAGATGCCAGCTCCCTGAGTGACTGGTCTTACTCATCTCAGCACTCCTTGATTGTTCTAGCATAATGGCAATCACACAGAAAGTCAATTTGAATAAAACAATGCCTGTGACTAGACACTGCAGACTTGAAGAGGTTATTTCTGTAAAATTCTATGAGAGGGAATTGATTGCAAAAGAGAAGCACTGATCAATCTAGAGATTCTATCAACTGGTTACAACCACACATCATTTAATGACTGGGATACATTCGGAGGTCACAGATAAGCGATGTCATTGTTGTGTGAACATCATGCAGTGCACTTACACAAACCTAGATGGTATGGCCTCCTACACATCTGGACTATATGGTCTGGCCGATTAGGACCACCTGGGTATACGCCATCTGTCATTGACCCAAATGTCATTAAGCAACACATAACTGTCATTCACTACCGAGTTCCCAAACTGAACTTGACGACGAAAGTCAAGTGCCTGGAACTAATATGCTCCTGGATATGGCAACCTAACTTCTGGGGGCAGTAAGGAGTTCCACGACACCCAGAGACATCTGTAATCTTTCAAACAGCATTGTACTACTTGAGCAGAAAGTTCTTCATTCATGATGAAAACATTATTCCATCTTTCAGCAGAAACAGCACACCAAAATAGCCTTTTCCAGAAGGTTGAGTACTTCTAAGAATTCAAAAGATAACTCAAACTGATCTTAGAATAATACAGTTACTTCAAATGCTTCCAGACTAGGAAATCCTTGTAGAAACGGATTTCACATTATACACCTTTGTTCATCTCTTTAGTTGAAAGACCACAGAGAGGAAGCGCACAGGATCTCACTATGTCACTGACTGCCTGAGTGACTCTGGGTCATTACTTAAATAATCCAAGTCTCAGTTTCATCATCTAAAAACCAGACAGTAGTGATACTAACCTTGGATTTTAATGATAAGTAAATATGTTTGTGTAAAGTCATTAGAAAGCTTCCTGGAACAGAGAAGAGTCCTCAAAATACGCCAACCCCAACATTCAGGTCGAACCTGGTACATAATAAGGATTCCTGACATGGTGAGTAAATAATACGAATTGACACAACTCTATGTATTAGTTCTGCTATAAGCATAGTCTAAAATCAGTGTGCACACTTCCATAAATACTAAAAAAAAATACTAACACCAAGGAAGCAAATCAAACAAGACCCCATTCAAAATCTAGACATACAAAATACTTGCCTCAAACAGCATCAAAGAAGAGAAACCAAATACATCCATCATATCAGTAAGTTTAATTGGAATTAGCAGCCTATAAAGATGAGGAAAAATAAACAATTTTCTGCCTGGTTAGCAAAATGAAAATATAGAGACAGGAAACACATCTAAAACAAAAGAAATTTAGGTGGGGAAGACCTAGCAAATGCACATGAAAAGAAAGAGCATCTCCATGACAAGGCACACTAAAAAGAAGAGGCTTCGGAGAGATAGGAAGGACTTTTAAAATGCTAGACACTAAGTTTCACAAGGAAACGCCTGCCTACTGTACCGTATTTATTCAATGATAAGCCGCCACCAATTCTAAGCCGTACCCGTTTCTCAAGGCTTTTCGTGAAAATATCAAAAATAATAAGATTTCTTCACAAAGTTCCAAAGCATAAGCAGTTAACAAGACGTGAAGAAATATTAATTAAATGCTATATACACAATAAGGGATTCACAGAAGTAACAGAATCTTAAGCATTGAATAAGGGAGCTATTGTACTTAGCAGCTATTCTTGCAGGTCAAACTTAACCACCTTCGAATGTAAATTGTACCTGATTTTCGAGGACATTAAAATGGAAAAAACAAAAAACAAAACAAACAAACAAACAAAACAACAGTGCGGCTTAGAATCGAGGAAACACACTGTTTGGCGTCGGGCTTCAGAGCCCGCCGGCCGGGCCGCGCACCTGGACGCGGGCCTCGGTGAGTTTGGCCCGCTGCGCCAGCTCCTCCCGGGTGTAGATGTCCGGATAATGGGTTCGCTCAAACGCGCGCTCCAGCTCCTCCAGCTGCTCGGCGGTGAAAGTGGTCCGGCTCCGGCGCTGCTTCCTCTTCAGCGGCAAGTCGGGTTCAGAGTCGATGTCCGAGCCTTCATCCGACTGGGGTGCGGAGGCTGAAAACACAGAAGAAAATGTGATATTAGGAGGATGAAAAACCAGTTTGGCGCACCCAGGTGGAATAGCGGTTGGGTCAATGCCTCTGAAGGAGCGCAGGTCACTTACCCTCTTCTCTGGATTCGAGTCCCGGGGGCGGGGGCTGGGGTGGGGGCTGGGGTGGAGGAAGTAAATATAAACAAAACGCTGCTTCCTCGTCTCTCTTCCTGCCTGCCTACTCGCTTGCATTCTGTACTTTTCCAATACTCACCTACAGGCCATTCCCCGTGCCTTTTCTTGGACACCAAGCCCCTCTGTGGGGTGTGACGATATTAATGGAGATTTGTCTCTTCCTCTCCTCTATGTCCAAGCCCCCCAGGTAGAAATAATTGCTCTCTGCATCTGTCATTCTAGGCTCCTTGAGAGCTGGTAGCAAACAGGAACAGGCCTTTTTCCTTTGCATGACCCTCATCCTTAGCACTTAAATGTGACTCCATATATAGCTAATGAGTGAATCATGTTGAATTTGGCTCCTGATAAATTTTTACTTTTACACCAAGAAGTCTGTAAACAAATGTGGTTTATTTTTATATTCCAACATTGTGTCTTTTGTTTGGGGTTTTTTTGTTTTTGTTTTCGTTTTTGTTTTTAAGAAAAAGTGCAGTGGGTGAGTGCTGGTGGCCTAGCGGGGTAAACCACGCACAGTCCACATACATCCCAAGGTCCCTAGTTCAAGACCCTGGGACTGAGGAAACAACCAATGATGGACAACTGAATAAAATAAAATACTTCTCCCTCCTCCCTCTTCCTGCCTACTTGCCTTCATTTCTGTCTGTACCTTTCCTTAGAAAAAAAGAAAAAGTGCAGGCAAGAATGAAGGTGAGTAGGCAGGCAGGCAGGAAGAGAGAGAAGGAAGAAACATGTTTTTTTCACTTCTATTTAGTGGTGCATCCAGCTTGTTCTCCTGGCTCTGGGATGAAAAATTAGGTCCTTGGGATGTACAAGGACTACACTATGCCAGAGACATAACCTCTACTCCACCAGGGTGCAGCTGGTTTGTGTCTGAAAAGGCAATAATATGGCACAACCTATGGCTTAGTGGTTAAGAGCACTGGGCATAGACCACATATATCCCAAGACCAGGGTTTGCCTCCCACAGCCGGAAGGGAGAGGGGGTGGAACCAAGATGAACAAGCAAAACAAATAAACCAAATGCTTCTTCCTCTCATTCCCGCCTGCCTGCCTATTCAATTTCATTTCCGCCTGCACTTTTCCATTTAAATAAATAAACAGCAATAATAATAAACTATTGCAGTATTCTTATAAATTTATAATTCCACTGCGGTTAACAAATACGTTTAAATTTGCTGTCATACTCGCAGAGATTGGGAAATGCTTCAAGAGGAGATTAGGTAGTGTTCATGCAATTCTCAGGCAAGCAGACGCAGGTATAGTCTAGTGAACGGCCCCCAACGCACACTTCGGAGGCTGGGTCTCCGCTGAATGGGTGGGCAGCTGCCCAGACCGCAGTCTGTGGTCTCATTCGAGGAACTCAGTGCAAAAGGAAAATGTGGGTCCTGATGTTCAGAAGAATTGCACATTTCAAGATGGCAACAAGAGGACACAGACCTGAACACAGGACCCTTCTGAGCATAGGAGCTTGTGGGTAAAATGTTTCTGAAGTCAACACGGCTGCCCCATCCCCACCAAAGCTGACTTTACTACATTAACACACATCAAAGAAGGAGATCTTCCCAGGAAAGAGGAGGAGCTGAGGCTTAGATAGGAACTTGCATTAAGATACAATCTGGTATCTATGAGAGGAAACAGAGACAAAGCACCTGTTGACCTCGAGAGTCAGGGCTGAGACAGCACTGGGCACAGCACTCTGGGCAGAAGAGCTGCCCTCTCCCAGAGTTGCAGATGACAGTGGTGGAGGGCCTTCAGGGCTGTCAGGTCACTGACATTGAGCATAAGGCCAGAAGAGCCAGTGCACATCCAATGCTGTCTGAAAACTCCCCCAAATAACTGAGGAATCCCCAAGAGAAGTGGCTGAGGTGTGCTGTCAGGAAATGAGGGAGGAGAGCCAGAAAATTGTACATTATTAATGTCAATGTCAAGGTAACTCATCTGCACTCTAGGGCTGGTAAGACGCCTGGGGAAATGCAGGTGGCACTAAGCAATGATAAAAGGGAGCACAGCCTATGCTGCTAAAGTCCGTTGTATTTTAAGTTCAAACAACTTTACCTACAGAAATCTAAAATTTCATTCTATTTCAGGATTAAATGCAAAACACAACAAAAGGTGCATATTCAAAATAATCCACAAATATAATTTTAAGTTTTCTAATACCTTAATACTTCTATATTTTATTCATAAACACTCAGAAATTAAGAGTAAATTCATAGGGTCTCCCTGGAGACCTATTAGTTAAGTCTGTGTCCTCCAGCTGGTACAATCCACATACATCCCAAGGACCCAGGTTTGCCACCTAGGGTAAGGGGAAATAAGGTGAACAACATAAAATAAATGCTGCTTCTTCCTGCCTGCCTACTTGCCTGATTTCCACCTGTATCTTTCCTTAAATATATATGTATATATGTACATATATATATATGTGTCCAATTAAAGAAAACAAATACTTTTACACAAAACAAAAGGAAACTATAATATATAATGTATCTACTGCATGCTAACCCTTATGCTTGATTTTTCAATTACTATCTAATTTAATTTTTTAAGTGGTCTAATTTAATATATATCTTATTTTAGGATATCTTAGCATTCACTTGAAAATAAAAACAGACTTTCTTTAACTGTGCAAGTATCTAAAAGGAGTATTAACATGCTGAGAAATATGTCATGTATTGCATTAGAAAGTAAAAGCTCGCATCTAAAAGGAGTATTAACATGCTGAGAAATATGTCATGTATTGCATTAGAAAGTAAAAGCTCGCAATACAGCGTGTATGTGTCTACATTTGACACATAGTTAAATAAGCCATAAGGTGTACAAAATTGGAGAGCTGTGGCTTTCAAACTTCTGGAGTATCAGCATTAACTGAAAAGCTTCTTTAAGCAAAGACTGTCATTTCCCAACCCTTCCATGGTTTCTGATTCTGTAAGTCAGGAGTGAGCTCTGAGAATCTGCATCTCTAACACATTCCTAGGTGATAGACACTAATTTGACTGCTCCCAGATAACGTTTTGAGAAACACCTCTGTAGAATATTCCAGACTAATCTTTTCCCTCTCAAAAGGGATACATAAAATATTTCCTGGCACAATTTATTTTAAAAATGCTTCTACCTATATAATGTTAAAAGCATAAATCATATATGCCCCAGGAGACAAATTACTTATTTCCCTAAGAAAACAATACATTTCCGTAGAATGTTTTCTTTCATGCTTCCAGTTTCTTTTGCCCTGACTTTTCTGCCTAGTGTGAATTCAGGTGAAAACCTCAACAGCACAGAAGGACTAATCAAAAGTGTCCTCTGCTTATGAGAACTTTAAGTCTTTGTCCATACTTTCTCTTCCTTGGATGCCATTAGGATCCTAGTGTGTGGAAATGTTCATGCTTCCTGTGGGAGTCTCTGAGGCTATTAAATCCTCCCAAGTAAATATGATGTGCCATGCACTGTCAGGTCAATTCATCAAAATCATCTCTGGTTTCTGAAGAAAAATCGCTGCTAGATGGACAAGTACCAGTGAGAGTTAATTCTCAGGGTCAAGAGCACTATGTTTCACCTTGACAATCAGCACCTCCCAGAACATAAACCCTGTGAGCTCAAAGGTTTTCCCTTGAGCTCACAGCTGGAATCCTTGGAACATAGTAGGAGCTCAGGCACATCTTGAATGAATAGAAGTGCACAATAAAATATACATTTTGAGTGAACACTGATTAATCTGTGCCATTTTCCATCTTTTTTTAAAAGGGATATTCTGCTCTGATGAGTCACCTACATCCATCTAGGTGAGCTTTGGGAGTCTGTGAATCATTCAAAAATTATTTGGAAAATTTTGCAAGGATTTGTATATTTGCACTTTTTAGGGGAAGGGCTATTAAATTTTTCAAAAAGGACTGTTATTTAAAAGAAAAAGAAGATGAAGACCTACCAACAGCTAGTGATTAAATGGTAAAGAACAGAATTGGAACATCAGCAGTAGGCTTACTGTGTTATATACAGATGTTGATTTATAATGATACACTTCAAACATGTGTTATAGAATGCAATGTTACTTCAATAAAAGACATTTTCAAGGACTCAGAATAGGTAAAAGTTTAATAGGACAGTCTTTACCACCAAAAATAGAATTTTCTTTAATAGGCTAACGAATCATTACTTTTATTTCTAGACTATTTATGTAAAAACAATCCAAAGATTGCACCTAATTAGGAAAGCCTCCATATAGCATCTTTTCAAAAGACGCTAGAAAGTGATTTGGCCGATTTTTCTGCTGGAAAACTCTATGAGCCAACTGATCATTTTGGCAATATAAAGCCACAATCCTACAAGAGTCAATTCTAATTTTCCCCATTTGTAAACCCCAGAAGGATGTGGGCTTTAAAATATGTTAAGTCAGCAACCCAAGATTAACCTACTAGCTAGGAAAGACTAGCTATTTCTAAAGATTTTCTTGCATCACTCAGTAGAAATAAAATCCAATATTTACACAGGACATGATTTACAATAATGTCCTAAATTTGAATCATTTGGATTTAACCAATAACAAATCTAAAACTTAAATTCCAACTTATTAAGTACAAACAAAACCTTTTGTTGAAGTTCTCTATTTTGCATATTCAACTTCACTCAAGATCCTGGAACAAATTAGATACTAGATACAAATAATCTAATCTTGCTAAATATTAAATCAAATAAAAATAAGGATTTTTTTTTTCAGACAGCTCAACAGAAAAAAATACATTCTTCCCCCCCTGGGGAAAATATCTAATACTATGATTTCAAAACTGCAAGAAATGTTGGCAAGACAGTTATTTAGTTAATGAATGGCCAGGATATAACAACTAGATAAAATATAATTTCTTCAGTAATAGAAACTCTTCTATTTATACACTCCAGCCTTAATATTAAAGGGAGATTTTCAGATATATTTAAGCTGCTTGTTATATTCTGCATGTGTCATCACAAAGTTTGCTTTATTATTCCATAGAGATATTGTCCCCAAATTCCAGAAGAATTCTCATAAGAAAATCCATAGCAACATATAATGCATAGACTTCCATGTGAAATTTTTATTACTTTAAATTGCATAACAATTCTCAGCTTTTTATCCCAGTCTGTATTCTTATCATTCCTTGAAAGTTTTTCATCTATTATCAAAACTCTCTCACAATCCATTTTCCAATTTGTACATTAATTTAATTCAGTGTCACCAGTGAATCTAAAGAAAAACTTATAAAGAGGATGCGGGTTTCTCTCCCTTCTCCACCTAACTATACAAAAAAATCTTTGAAGTAAGCACTTACCCTATTGTACAGAAAAGGAATCTGAGACTCAGAGAGTTTATTCAGGTCATTAGTTAGGGAACTAGGATTTGACCCAGGTCTATGAGACTTCTGAGGATATAGTCTCTCCCTTCTAGCCCGGAGTGTCCTAGGCAGGTATTAAGCATTGAGTTCTTTTCCCTCTCCCTCTCTCTTTCTCTCCCTCTCTCTTTCTCTCCCTCTCTCTTTCTCTCACTCTCTCTTTCACACACACACATTCGATCACATACACACATACACAAACACACACACACAATCCTTTGAAGATGAATATCAGAAACAAACCAAAAGAGAAGTTCCAATGTACATCAATTAGTTGATAGCCACTCTTAACCCTCATTTGTCCCAAATTTTTTAAACTTCCTAGAATCAAATGAAATATACAGAAACACAACAGACTCATATTATATAGTAAATCAAATTTTTTTCTAGCTGAATTCAATTCAACAAACATCTTCTGAAGTCCTCCTATCTTTGAGGTACAGTTATTACAAATAATAAAATACTAAGAAGTAAATTAATTTCCCATAATATTGAATGGATTTAAAGTATCAAAACAGTTTAACCATTAGTGGTTTTCATGAAGAATCATCACAGACTCTTGTTCCTAACATCCAGTATCAATCTGGAGCTTACTATTGATCAAGTGGCTGAAGTGATCCTCATTTCTTATCTTTATTAAAGTCTTCTCTGTGAGTACTAAAGACACCACAATGAAAAGACATCAAGAGCTATAAAGTGACCTCAAATTCTCAAAAGTACAGGAATAAATAATTTGAAGTCTGTTGGGTTATTTCACAGAAGCCTCAGAGTGACCACATAAAAATGTCACCTCTCCCCAGATGCCAGAGTGTCTCAACTCTGTTTATAAATAAAACTAATTTCTTTTTTTGTTCTATCTCAAACTAATTTTAGGTCATAGGAGTCATATTTTTAGTTATCTCAATGACTTAACATTAACTCCCAAGATTAACCTTTGGAACATGGACATTGCCAGTAAAATAAATTTTAAAAAATTTTAAACAAGGATCAATCATAGACACATAGACAATGATCATACCCTTAGTATTACAAATTCTTCCTTCAGAAACAAATCAGACTGGGAGGAGAAGGCAGAAGTATTACCACCAGCAGACCAACCATGAAGTTTAATTAAAGAAGGAATTACAGAACTAGAGAGTATGTCTTTGTCAGTTAACCCCTTGTGACCTCTTCTGTAGCCTCAGGAAACATTTCATCCTCGTTAACGCTATTATACATGAGATCTTACCTCAATTTTATAGGGATTTAGTCATGTAGAATTCTGTAATTATTGGTTTCCAGACCCATATAATTCAGAGATGGGAGACAGGCAAAAAATGGAGAAACAAAAATAATTCACAAGCTTGAATTTGGCACACTGTCTTTCTACTCAGCAAGACCTTTCATTTGAATAATTAAAGAATCAAAACATGACAACCATTTAAACTCTATGTTTGCCCCAGATATAATACAATGCGATTTACAGACCCAGGAGGAGGGAAGGGGGATCTCCCTCTCTCTCTCTCTCTCTCTCTCTCTCTCTCTCTCTATCTGTCTCTGTCTGTCTGTCTGTCTGTCTGTCTGTCTCTCTCTCTCTCTCTCTCTCTCTCTCTCTCTCTCTCTCTCTCTCTCTCTCTCTCTCCCCCCCCTGAGAGCTTTGAGGCTGAAGGTCCTTAATCACCAATCATTAACTAGAAGATCAAATCAGATGCTCTGTACCCATCTTTCCAAGACAGAGCTGAGCATTTGCACTCAGAGCCATGCTTCCCTGATAGAAGAAGCAGTTTTTTAAAAGTCAAATTATCCCCAAATGCTCCATGCAGTTGGCCCACTCCATGTCTGACAGTGTAAGGGTATATCTTAGGTATAGTCCATGAGGTCCTGAATGGGTCAACTCGAAGTCTGGTCACCTACCGGCACATAGCAGAAGGTCTCTGTGTTCGTGAGTTTTCCCATTCAACGGGAAGGGTACAATGGGACAACTCACTGTTTTCTGATCTGAAGTGGCCTTTTTACACAGAGGGAGATGTGAATGACCTCTCTCGTGTTTACTCGGGTGAAAGCCAGGAGCAAGACTGATCCTCCCTCACAGGCTCAGAGTTAATGACAAATGACATTTTCCCTTTGTGATCTTTGGGATTTTTGTTGACTTATTTGGAGGCTTTTGTTGGATCCCAAGAAATGGCCTGTGGCTGAGTCCTATTCTACCGATTTCCACGCTCCATCTGTGGAATCCATCAGCGGGGCATTTACCCTCTTTCAGAGCTCTGACACCTGCCTGGCAGGGAGCAGCAGACACAAAGGAAGCTGGAGTGGATGAAAAAGGGAAGGTTTTGTGTGTGTTATGTGTGTGTGTGTGTGTGTGTGTTCAGAGGAGGGAGAGGAAGGGGGAAGATTGAAATGGATGCACAGTAGGGGTTAATCCAAGTCAGTTGAGAGACTTCAGCACCTGGAAGCTTCTCTTCCACATTAATTCACAAGCTAAGTAGTAATCAGCAACATTCCTATTTTTTAAGCATGTTTACATTGTATCTATGTCAAGAAAAGATATTGCTCTAAAAGGAGGTTTACCCCCCAAAAAATAAATCTTAAGGTAGATCTAGAAAGTATGTGTATCCAAGAAACTCTCAAGCAATAAATTGAACTTTCCAGAATTCCTAACCCAGAACTAAGGTGTAAGCAATCGAAGGTGTGTTTTGTTTTTTTTTATGTGAAAAGACAATGTATTGTAAAAGATGTAATTTTAAAGAGCCATGAAGAGTAACTTATTGTTATGTGATAAACTAGGAGTGATGGTTATAATGTAATCAGGGATCTTGGGTGGGGGGTTGTCGTTTTTATTGCTTCTACAACTCCCCCCCACCCCCGTCCCGCCCCATGTGCGAACTGCAGAATCTTTATCGTGTGCAAAAAAGAAAAGAAAAGAAAAAACTCAAAGAAACAGGTAGTTGCATTTATGGCACGGATATTCTGGGCTTTCTTGAGGAAAGATGCTTTTAAAACCACTAAATCTAATTAAGACCCTCCAGCCATTTACCTTCTCTTGTCCCTTCCCAGCAGTTTCCATTTGGGGGCTGGAGAAATGTCATGCTATACCCCTCCCCTCTGACCCAAGTTCTACCCTGGAAGCCGCCTTCTCCCAGCAAGGGGTCATTAGAAGGAAAATAAGCTCCTGCCAGGTTGGTGCGAATCAAAACAGCACAAATAAGCCCTGACAGTCAACAACTCCCTGAGTGCTGCTGCTGGGAAGCGACCACAGATTGCCTATGAATATGGCGGGGCCTGGGGCAGTCCGGGAGGGCTGCCTGTGCCCCTTTGCCTCGGATGCTTTGAAACTGCAGAACCTGAACCCTTGGCTGTTCATTCAAGAGGAGGATTGGCTGCAGAGGCTGGCATGCCTGCCAAGGTGTTGAGCTGTGAGGCTCCAAACACACCCTTGCACTAAGATTCCAGGAACTGAATCTGAGGTGGGGCAGATTTCCAGGACTCTGGGAAGACTTCTCTCCCACCAGTTACCACCTTCCCATTTGTCACTTAAAAAACCTCCTTTGTCTCATTTCTTTATACTCCATACAAGAGTGAAACCATCCTGTACTTCTCTTTTCCTTTCTGCCTTATTTCACTTAATATGATCCCTTTTCATTCCATCCAGACTGTTGCAAAGAGGAGGATTTCATTTCTTTAACAGCTTCATGGAATTCCAGAAGTCCCAACAAAGTTAAGGGGATTCAGGACTGTGGTTACCAGCAGGGTGGGAGCTGGGAGGGAAGGAGAGAGGGGAGACGTGATGGTAAAGACACTGGAACTCTGGTGGCGGGTGTGGTGTGACATACAGACTGAGACGCGATTTCACTATCCTGAAATGAGCATGTCATTATGAACAAACACGACAATAAATATCACTATTAAAATATTTTCTTGCTCAACAGACAAAAAGGTCTCCTTTCTGACAAGGAAGCTGGGAAGAAAAGCTTATTTCTCCTTCATTCATCTCAGCCCTGCTAGTGAATATTTTCAGTAGCTGCAGACACTGTAGGGTTAGTAGAACCATGCGTGTGTCCACTCTTCCCCCTACACAAGCAACATTTTACTGAGGGAGCCGCAAAAATCCCAACCAAACTATCTATTTCAGTACCTTCTTCCAAAAGCTTTAAGTGAAGGAGGAATCCATTACTGGCTTCGGGACCCTGACACTGACCCAAATTAATCCAGTGGCTTCTTAAACTCTTTATTTGAGACTTAGGTGTGTAACAAGAATTCCTTTTACAGCACGAGTCTCTCTCAGCCAGCAAAGTCACACTTCCCTACCCCACCCCCACAAGCGATTTCTATTTGCAGTTTATTTAAATGGCTTTTTTAAACTCCATGGTAACCGCCACCAGAGCATTTCAAAGAGAAAAAGGAGTCAAAAGCCCCAAGAAAATGTGTTGCTATTCAATTAGGAAAAGTGATTAATTAATTAATCAGCTAACAGCTTTCTAAAAAGTCTCCCATGATAAGAACATTCCCCCTCTCAAAAGCTGAAAAGTCAGCCTTAGTTAAAATCAAGAGCCAGCTCTTGCTCCCTTTTGGTCTCGGTTTCTAAAAGCAGTAAGCTGGGCTCTCCTTTCCTGGGATTGGATGGCATGCAGCAAAGAAAGGTAATTTGCACACTGAGGGGAACAGGAAAACAGTAGTTCTTCTGAAAGGAAAAGAGCCAAGTGACTTTTATTTACAATTGCCAAGAGAGAGGCCATTATGGACCATATGTGGCGCACTTGCCCTCTTATCATGGGCTGGCCATCAAGTCTTCTGGGAGCTGTTAATGAACTGGGTAATTGAGCTGCTGACATGTGTTACCAAAACAAAACAATAGGAAGAAGAGACAAATAAAATGTTCATTTGCCAATCAGAGTAGGGTTGGCTTTTCACGGAGCTGCAAAGCTAAGTCACTGAAGGCATAAAACGAGCATGGAAAGCAAGCAGATGCAGACAGAATAATAGTGAACGGGCAGCTTCCGACCCATCTGTGCCTACATTTTGTTAAAGAAATGACTTGACTTGCTAAAAAGACAAATCAGACAGCTGCCCCAAGTGCTGCATTAAGAGAGATAAATCATTAGCTAAACTGTTTCATGCTTAAAATGACAATACTTATTAACAGTTATGTTAGGACATTTTGTCAGCACAGCTTGACATAGTTATTACTTACTAAAAATGTGACAATGGGAAAAAAAATCAGAGCACTGCAAACAACTGGAAAGAACATTAGGCATGTTTAATCTCTCATGATTAAAGTTAAGTTTCCAGGATGTTATGAATGAAAACAAGCAAACCTATAAGGAGAACATAAGATCATGTCCCAGGGAGCAATGATATACCTTTCTTTCACTTACACCTTATTGATTCAGAGCTAGAGGAGATTAGAAGTGCTCTCAATCCTGGTTGATAACCACTCATTTCATCAATGTGATCAAAAAAACAAAACAAAACAGAAGTCCTGTTAAAAACAATGGTGTCTAGTGACTTCACTGGCTCAAACATAATTTCCTCCTTTAAAAATGCTTAATAGGGAAAGAAAAGCCATGTTACAAAAGACTTGCCTTAGGAGGAGATTTAGCTTATGTTTTTGTTCCTGCCTCTGAATTGAAACCACATTTTTTGGTGCATGTATGGCTCATCCACGACCATGTAAAACAACTTACCTCTGGAATTATTTCTATGTAAACTGGTTAATGAGAGGCAGAACATGAATGTCTCAAAGCCCTTCTTATGATGGTTCCTTTACCATTCTGGGCAAAATTAACCCAATAATAGTAACAACAATATAAGAAAAGACACTACTCACTGAGTCACTGAGAACTTACTAGACTAGTCCATTTCCTCTATATGCCATTTATCTGACTTTTCTTCCATCATTGCCAAAGCCCTGTTTGGAAATGTACTATCACCCTTATTCTGCAGATGAGAGAAAATGGGAACTAGAGAGCAATGGAATCTACCTGATCTATGAGACTTCAGAGAGGCTACCCAAATATAAAATGTGTATATTAAATATAAGATCTCATAGCAGTGACATTTTAGAAGCAGGATTGATATGGCTTGGAAGCAAACTGCGGCCCCATCTCCTCACAGTTTCTTCTTCCTGGTCCACTATGTCAAGACTCAAATGTCACAGTCAACCCTGCAAATCCCTTGTGAAAACATGACCATAAAAGGGGAGTGATATTTTCATTGGTGGTTGATAGATGTGAAAATTATATTACGTACAGTTACTAAGAAAGAATTCCATGCTGAAAATTAAGCCTTAGTCATATTTACAGAGCTTTAAATAAGACACAATGAGACTCATGACACAATTGACAAAGACAAAGAGCCACCTTACCTTCATCTTTACTTTCTGTTCCCAAATATTTTTGCCATTGTTTGCATCCATCATTTTAAAGTTAACAGACTAAGTCTCACTATATAAAAGAGGTAACAAGTTACACAGAGAGCCTTTCAGGGGGTAGAAAACAAAAGAATGCTTTTGCCACCCTTATTTAGATTACCCAAAGATGCACAAAACCTAAACAGCTTGATCCACAACTAACTTTGCCAGGATTAGCATGACAGGAGATATTTGAGAAAAGAAAAGAAAAGCAGATTTAAGAAGAAAGTTAAATAGTACCCATTCTGTGCCAGAAACCTATATAGGAGGTAAGATGATCAATGACTAAGAGAACTAAAATACCAGGACAAAAAAAAAGCATTTACAGAATTGCATAATCATTGGAAGGAGTTCTAGGCCAATCGTTTCATTTTACAGCTGAAGCCACGGGAAGCAGGTGGGGTTGCCTTAAATCATAATCCTTCAACAAACTTTATCAAATGTTTAAGATGTGCCTGATATTGTTCTTAGCACCTGGGATGCAAAAGTGAATAATATATGAAGCTAAAATTCAGAAAGCAAAACTCAGATCACCTAACTCCCAGACCAGTGCTCTTTCTGCTGAAGCAAAGGAATGCATCAGTATATATAGAAGACAATCCAGCCAGACCCTGAAGTAGGAGAAAGATGAAACAGCCTCTCACGGCTGAAAAACCCAGATACATTTTTACTAAATAACAGAACCATCAATCCTGTGAGTCTGTGATTTTTAATAGAGAGATCAAATTAATACCTAAAAACCTTAATAGACTTCTTTCATATATTTCAAAATTGTTCCTTTGCTTTTTGTATTCTATTCAACTCCATAAGAAAGAAAAGGGACATGACAGAAAGCTTGTTTCGAAAATCCAAATTGTATCTAGTCAACAACAGAAAAACAAACACCCCAATCAAAAAATGTGCAGAGAAATAAAATAGACACTTCTCCAAGGAGATATACAGACGGCCAACAGACACATGAAAAAATATTCCTCCTCTTTTTTTTCATTAGGGAAATGCAAGTCCAAACAACAATGAGAAAGCACCTCACCCCTGTGAGAAAGGCTATTATACAAAAGACTGGAAACAATAAATGTCGGTAATGATGTGGAGAAAAGAGAACCCTCTTATACCACTGATGGAAGTGTCAATCAGTGCAACCTTTATGGGAAACAATATGGAGTTTCCTAAAAAAATTGAGAATAAAAATTGTATATGATCTCATCATCCCACTTCTAGGAATTTATCCAAAAAACACTAATTCACAGAGATATATGTACTCCTATGCTTGTCACAGCACTATTTACAATAGTGAAGAATTGAAAACAATTTAGGTACCCATCAGCAAATTAATGGATCAAGAAGATGTAGTATATATATACACTGGAATACTATACAGCCCTTAAAAGGTGAAATCCTGACATTTGAAAAAACATGAATGGAATTAGAGGGTGTTATGAAAAAGTGAAACAAATCAGAAGGCAAAAGGTAAATGCCAGATGATCTTACTCAGATATGGAACATTAAGTAATAAATCAAGCAACAGACAAAACAAAAACCAGCCCTTGGACATTGATAATAGAACTGAGTTATCAAAAGGGAAAGTGGGGATGGTTGAAGAAACTGGTGGTGGGGTCCTGTGGACAGTGGTAGAAGACTGTTGCTAATTTGATGGTGTGGTGTCACCATATATTTGATGAATAGTGGACCTGCACATCTAAACTTGTTTTATAAATCAGAATTATCTTAATTTTTTTTAAAAACTTATCTGGGTCAATTATTGCTTAATGGAAGATGGATAAAAGAGGAAATTTTCCCTGGAGGCAACACTGAAGGATGAGCTTAATTCAAGGTCATTATCAGAAATCATTCATGAGATACTTACTGTGTGAGAAGTACTTTGTCGAAGCCTAGGACGAAAGGGATACTAAATAAATTAGAGAACAATTTCTCCTTCCCTTTCATCCCACAAATGTATGAAGCTCAAGTCAGACAGGATAGTTTTCAGGCTGGCTTCATGTTCCACCAGAGGACCCAAGAGAAACAGGTAAGACAGCCAAGATGACTAAGTAGGTTATGTGAATAATTTCATCCTTATAGTTAGGATAGTTGGTTTTTGAAATCTTGCTTTCCTCTCTGTGTCTAAGCAACACACATTGAGTTCAGAAGGGGTGACATCAAAAGGTTGAACAAATGAAGAGGTATGTTTGATGAAAGTCAGGACAACCTACATCAAATGCCCACTTGACTACTGTCTCTCTAACTTGGGGCAAGCTGCTTAGCCCTCGGAACAAGTTTTTTAAATCAGAAAAATGTAAGTTAAAATACCTGCTTCAAATGCTGGTTCTAAGGAAAGGACGTAATTTGTAAAGCACAATGGAGTTTCTGGTCCACAACAGGACCCTCAGCAAAAGTAACCCCTCTGCATCCCTTTCCCTTCATATTATCCAACCCTATCAGTCATAAAAGAAAAGCATGAGAAAAGTGTTCATGACAGCGAAATGACCGCCCAAACTGAGAAGATGCTTGTAGAAATTCCAGTATTTGCAAAATAAGAGCAATGTCCAATCTCCCATCTGTTTCCTCTTCCGAAAATCCTGCCCATAATCAGCCAGCATATATGTATCCACTTTTAAGAAAAGATATCCAGTTTTTCTTCCATACCTAATTCTCTTAAAAATAAAAACTGTAGGCCAGAGTTACTCTACTTCTCCTGGTCCAGGACACGTGTCTGTGCTATGCGGTCAATGATGAAGGTAACTGTGAGAGCAAATAAAATCCATGCTCCCAAATCGCTCAGATTCTAAGCAAGAAGTCTGAATTTAACCAAAAATCAGGCAACCAGCCTAAAAGAAATTAAGGATACATGGCCTCTCCTTTCTGTTGCCATTCATTTGGGTTTCCATGGGGAAGAAATTTGAACACGTCTGATGGGGGGAAATTCTTATCTTCTTTTCTGTCTACTGATATATAGCTATATAGGTAAAAACACAGTTTCGACAATTTAGTATCTGCTCATTTTGATTAGTATCCACTGCCAATGTGAATGGCTGGTACAGCAGCAACCCCAGGAAAAAAATAATTTTTTTAGTAACAAGAAATGTCTTCAGTAACAGGCTTCTACATGAATTATTAGACAATACCTTGCTACTTCACATTGCTTTTCTGGGTATAATCTTAT
>RJWH01001087.1:0-165341 GCA_004363575.1 Solenodon paradoxus
ACACACACACACATATATATGTGTGTGCATATATATTCAAATTAATGTTTTTGTATTTGGGGGTAAATATTCAAAATAGGGAGAATAAAATCATGGAATTTCTATTTTCACCTTTTTGAGGAATCTCTGTGCTGCTTTCCATCATGGTCGCTCCCATTTACATTCCCAACAACTGTGTCTATGTTATGGCAGAGGCTCCAGACCTGAGAAGACTAGAATCCACTGGGAAGGCAGAGAAAACAGCACTTTATTGCAAGCCTGGTGCTGGCTCAGGCATATTGTTACCCAAAGCTGAGCAACGGGGGTCATGGGGAGCTCCTTTTATACTCTGAGGCAATGATTCATCTCCTTGGCTACGTGTGGTTTCTGCTGGCAACTCTTATCAGTTACATACAGCTGCAGAGTGAGGAGGTGATGCTTGTTTGTCCTTGGTCATGATAACAGGAGGGACGTAGTTGCGGTTTCCGTAGGACAGAACGTAGCCACTGCCTCCATAGTACAACAATAGGATGTAGCTACAGT
This sequence comes from Solenodon paradoxus, assembly GCA_004363575.1. NCBI lineage: Eukaryota > Metazoa > Chordata > Mammalia > Eulipotyphla > Solenodontidae > Solenodon > Solenodon paradoxus. Next base: position 523 of record RJWH01001087.1, read on the forward strand.
CTTTGTAAGACTGTGGACAATTCCTGGCAGACTCACTTTTGCATTGGGTTCAGGGAAAAGGTCTTCTACCACATTTAAAGTTTCTCTTTTCTCTGTGTCCTTGACAACACTTTGTTTCCAGCCATTCTCACAGGTGAGAGATAACTCATTGTTTAGTTTATAATTTATTTTAAATTGAAAGCAATTTAATCTAGATGTTCTAACAGTCCACGATTTTACTCTCTTCCCACATTTTATATTTTTGGCATGTTGTTGTCTCTAAGTTGTATTTCTTTTCGTTTTATAGAAATCTATTTAACAATTCTTCAAAGACTAGTTTATTTGTGCTGAACTGATTTAACTTATATTTTCCTTAAAAAGTCTTTATCACCCCTTCAGTTCTAAGTGGTAGCCTAGCAGGGTTGAGTATTCTTGCTTGAAAGTCCTTTGCATTCAGCACATTGAATATTGTGCTGCTGCCCTCTGGCCTGTGAAATTTCTGCTGAGAAATCTGCAATTTTAAAGAATTCCTTTATTGTGACACTTTTTTTCTCTAAATACTTTTAAGATTCTCTCTTTATCTTGAGCTTTTACCACTTTAATTACAATGTGTCTTGGTATGTGACTGTTTGGATTATTTTTTTGAAACTCTGAGCTGCCTGGATCTGTTTCTTTTCCCAAGTTAGAATGTTCTCAATTATTATTTCTTTTATTAAACTTTCTGGCCCTTTCTTTTCCTTCTGGAATCCCCATGATACTAATGATGTTAGCACACTAAGTCTCTTATACTGTCTTTGTTTCTTTTCCTTTTTTTTCCTCTTTGCTGTCCTGCTTGGGTTAATTCCACTGCTTTATATTCTAGTCCACTGATTTGATCAAATTTGTTTTCCAATCTACTGCTGATCTCCTATATTGTGTGTGTGTTTTTTAAACTCATTTATTGTGTTCTTTATTTATATTATTTCTGTCTGAAACTTTCTCACATTTTCTGTCTTTATTGTAGATTATTACATTTTTCATACATTGTTTTCCTAATTTCTGTAAGCATCATCAAAACTGTTAGTTTGAAATCAGATAGTTTACTTAATTTCATTGTATTAGGTTTTGTTTTTATCATCATCTGGGATGAATTTCTCTGTCTCACATTTTGTTTGTTACCTTGTATTTATTTCTAAGGATTTGGCTAGTGTCTTTCTTTTCCTATTTTGATGTAATGGTTTAGGATTAGGATTAGGTTAGGATTTCAGGTTGCAGAATATAGGCCTGGGGTCAGGAGTTCCAACTACTGGCGCCTGAGGACTTCAGATTGAATGCACAGGCAAGTTCTGCAGTAGCGCCCGGTGAGGAAAGGACAGCTATTTTAATGACCTCTGGTATCTTTTTTTTTTTTGAGACCTTCCCTGAGAGTTGCCACAGCTGAGAGGAAAGCTTTACAAACTGAGCTTTGCAGAAAAGAATTTCGAATTTCGCTGCCTGTCCTGTGTTTGCATTCTCTGGTTCCCTGCTGCTACCCTAGGCAACCCAACCGCTTTCCCCATATCCAGGAGAACCATAACCAAGAGAATAAAATGACAGACACCGCCACAAGTCTCTTAATGGTGGAGGGCAAGGTTTTTTTTTTTTTTTTTTTTTTTTTTTAACCTCTAATCATATTGCAATATGGCATCTGTCAGTGTCAATGCTACACAGACAAAAAAGAAGCACACCCAGAAGTGTCTTTCTTCACTGGGAGGTATCTGCTTCTTAATCCTACTGCTGAAGTTTTTGGCTTACAAAATGACAATCGCTTCAGTTATATCTGTGTATCTGTGTAGACTTCATCTCTGTCTTGCTCTATTCCTTAGTCATATTGTTCTCCAAATAAAAGTCCCTTTGTTTCCACACTAGAATGTACACCCCCATCCAAACAAAAATGCAGTTCCCAGTGTGTGGGAATAAGCCCGTTAGTACTTGAGAAGAGACTGTATCATTGCTGTCCCCTCTGAACTTGGGTGAGTGTTTGGTGGCATTTATGACCAAATTGTGTATCAGTTTTTCTGATGCTTTCTATCACATTTTCTTAGGAGATGCTGGCCCTCAAATCTTTAGTTCTTTTTCAAAGGTCGTGGTTTGTATCTAAATGTGATGTTGTTGCATCTGTGGGGAGGAAGTGAGTTCAAGAGCTTCTATTACCAGTCTTTTAATGCAACTCATATAGTGAGCTGATTTCCCTCACATGCAAAAAGTTCTTACAATAGAAACAAAATTTTTAATTGTCTTAGTTCACAAAAGAAGAAATCCAAGAGACTTGCAAATCCGAGAGACTGAAATCCAAGAGATAAAGCAAAATATGTAATAATTACAGAAATTTATATTGAAAGAACGCAGATTTTTTTTCACCTTGTAGGTTAGTAAATGTTTTTTTAGCATCCAGTGTTACTTATGCTGTGATGGAATAGGTACCTTTGATAAGAATATAAACTGATAAAACCAGTATCCCCTTAAAATATGAACAAAAAGGGCCTCTTTGTTATGGAGAAGCCCTGTACTCTCTGGCCCTCATCAATAGCAGCACTTCCCATTGCGGGGAAGATTCTATAGGTTCAAGACAATAAGTAAGTAGACCTGGAGTCAATGTTCTACTTCCTTCAGACTCTAGATATCTAGAACGCGTGTATTCTGTGAACATGGCCCAGTGCTCACATCAAAAGACATCTTTTCTTAGTCTATTTTCCCAAGGGCAGAGTCTGCTGATAGTGTGGACACCTGACCCGGAGGGGAGTCCAAGGGGCGACTGATGGTGGAATTTGAGAGACTCACAGCGAAAGAGACAGAGACAAGAGAGCTGTTACAATCTGAGACACGACTTTATTGTCCCATGTGCAGGCCAGGAAAGCTCACTGCCGAGTGAGCATTCCCCTGGACTTAGGTCTTGGTACACTCCTTGTAGGGTAAGCAACAACCATCAGAGGGCTGTTTTTCTTTGAAAGAAGAGTGGGGACAGGAATAGGGATGATGGGAACGGCAAGTTTCAGCAAAGACAATGTGGGCACAGGATGAGGTTAAATGTATGGCTGGCGTTGATTCCGGAGTCCGCAGAGAGTCTCTTTCAAAACAGGATATGGGTGTCTACCTCTGCTGAAACAGGATGGGGCCATCATGTCTGCTAACTGACTTGTTTTTGAACCTGCCTTGCGGCTGTTCAGAATTATGAATGAAGCTTGGGTGTGAAGCTTAAAGCTGCTGTGCTCACAGGGAAACATAAGAGAGGCTCTATGCTCTGTGGAGTGGAATCAAGGGGGATCCACAATGAATATCCGCACTTGAACTTCAAGTTGTTCAGGAATTATAAATTTGAAACTGGAATACCAGGTAACTGTGAAAGTATTTTTGTCTAGGCAGGAGTAAATAGAATATCCTTTTCAAGAGGGAAGGTAAAAAGGGAGAGGAGGAAAAAGCATTTCATGAAGGAAGAGATGTCTTTATTGACTTAGTTCATTTTTATTTTTATTTTCCTCAGCCTCTGGTCTCAAACTTGGGTCCTTGGTACTTTCTGTCCCAAGGGTAGGCCCTGAGAACACACTTCATTGAACAGCTTGAATTTCTTACCTGCTCCTAAAAGTGACTTATCTTTTCTAAAAGTGACTTATCTAAGTCAGTCACAGAAGGGCAAATTTGACATGATTCCCCTTAAATAAGGGTCCTAAAAGTCAAACACATAGAAACAGAGAATAAAATGAGAGTTTTCAGGGTCTGGGTGGGAAGGTGGAAATGAGAAGTTTCTGTTCAGTGGGTATCATTTCAGTTAGGCAGATGGTTGTGTTGTGGAGATCTACTGTTTAGCATTGTGCCTGTAGATGTCACTACTGCATTGCATACATAACAGTTTTCCAAGTAGATAACGAGGAGATCTCATGGTAAGTGTTCTTACCTCAAAAAATAAACAGAGATACAAATGACTTATCTTTTCTTTCAGATGCCTAAAATCTCTTAGCCTAGTAATTTCTGCCATTTCAAATTATTTCAGTGGAAAATGTATGGCTATGTAAGACATTCAGAGGATGAAAAATGGGGGATGGAGATGAATAATCACAAAATGGACTGGATGGATGTAACAGGTTAAATGGATGTCTGTTTACATCCTTTATCTTATTATACAACAAATCCAAGTATGCCAAATAGCAGTTTTAAATCACAAAGAAAATAAAAATTTTCACAATCCCATCATTCAGAGCAACTCTGCTGTCCGTACAGTGACCCCCTGGGTGTATGCTATGTGGGAGGTATTGAGCAGACTTTGGAAAACAGAACTCAACAATGTAGCCAGTGTTCTGGAGCTTAATGAAGTCTGTCGTCTAGAGCAAGCATCAACAACACTAGTCCACAGGCCAAATTCACTTTGCTGCCTCTTTTGCTGAGTTTCATTCGAACACAGCTATGCCCATTCATTTACCTATTTTCTGTAGCTGGGTTTATACTATTCTTTATTTGCTACCGGGAGCACATGGACCGAAAATCCTAAATATTTCCTGTCTGACCTTTTACAGAAAAAGTTTTCCAGTCCCTGATCTAGAGTCAGTAGATGACATAATTTTGTCTGGGAAAGGCTTTTAGTCAGATTATTCTTACATATTGAATGATTTGAACTATTTTAAATATATTCTAACTGTTGCTTACATATTACATAATAGAAATATACTGAATCTTTAAGGAAAGGTGAAGGCAGAAATGAAGGCAAGTAGGCAGGCAGGCAGGCAGGAGAGAGAGGAGGAAGCATTTTATCTATTTTATCTAATTGTTCATCTTGGTTCTTCTACCTGGCCCAGGACAGGAAACTGGGTCCCTGCGATGTATGTGGACTGCTTGGCTGCAGACAGCCGACCTATCACTACTCTACTAGGGCACATCACATTGATTTTATTTTTAAAGGAAAGGTGCAGACAGCAATGAAGGTGAGCAGGCAGGCAGAGAGGAAGCAATTTCTTTCTTTTATTTATTTGTTCACAGTGGCTGAGTCTCCCTGGACCTGGGACTCCAACCCAGGGGTGTGTGGCCTGCATCCTTCGGAGGCGATTGACCTAACTGCTGCTCCACCAGGACATGCCACCACATTGATCTTTTTGTATTGAGTCGTTAGTCAATGAATTCTTTGATTTAGTTATCAATTATAATTATCAGTTGATTTGGATGTTATTATATGATATGGAAATAACAAATTTTTCCTTACTAATCCTTAGTAAGTACTTTACTTATTATACTAGCTTGGGCCACTAACACCTGTTACATAGAAACGCTGATAGCCAATATCCTGTCTCTTTTCTAATCTCAAGCGGAAAGGTTTATTTTTAAAATACAAAATATTTATAGAATCACAATATATTCAAGGAATGTATATGACTGGAATTTTTCTAAGTAATTTTCTGAGCTTTCATGTAACATGTTCTATTACCTTATCTTTTTACTTACATTATAGACATTTAATTAAACATTGTTTTACAACATTTAATAACTATATAATATATAAGGTTAGATGGTAATTCATTTAACCAAACTCCCAGTGGAGTTTTCTATTTCCTGAGTCTGTGACAAACTAATCACCTTTCCTAGGGACGATGTGAATTCCACAGCTCTCAGAAAGTATATGGTTGGGCACGCCATGGTGGAGCAGCGGTTGGATCAGTCGCCTCCGAAAGGAGCACAGGTCAAATACCCCTGGGTTCAAGTTAGGCTTGGGGGGAAACAATCAGTGGGAACAAAACTAACTGCATCAAAATAAAACGTTTCCTCCTCCTCTCTCTTCCTGACAGCTTGCTTACTTTCCTTCATTCCTGCTTGCACTTTTTCATTTAAAAAAAAAAAAAGTGTATATGGTTGGATTAGAAAATCCTGATCCACAGGGAAAAGACAAGAAAGGGGCAGAGAAGGAATGTTTTAGAACAGAAAACAGCTGGTAGAAGTATGAGTGGGTGAGGCAGGGACAGAATCCTCAGAGCTAAAAATCATGGTAAATAAGTGGGATTTTATTCTAAGAGCAATGGAGAAGCAGGTTAATGGCATAACACAATTGAAAAGCCCTCCGGCCACTCCTTTTCTACCTTCATCTCTCTGAGGATTCACCTCATGAACCTTCCCTTTGGGTGCAACAGACCGTGACCATCCTCTTTAGTCAGCCCATCCCCTTACCTTCTTCAGCTTACAACCTAGTAGCCCTGCCCAGCAGGACACATGTCTCATTGTAAATCACTGAAGAATTTTAGAAAACATGTTTAAAAGCGCAGGCAGGCATGAAGGTTAGTAAGCAGGCAGGCAGAGAGAAGGGGAAAAGTATCTTATTTAATCGCTCACATTGGCTGTCTCCTCCTGCTCCCCAGAACTTGAAACCAGCGGTATGTTGCCTGCGTTCCTTTGGAGGCAATTGACTTAACTGTTACTCCACTAAGATGTGCCAGAAATTTTATTGAAGATTTCTCAGGAATAAAGAGGAAAGGTTTATACTATACATACATACATATATATATATATATATATATATATATATGAAAAATACAATAATATCTAATTATTTTCCCCTAGACACACAGTTCCACCAGATACATCAGTGGCCTCAGTACTTTCATTTTCTCATAAAAATAATTAAAGACCACATCTTTCTTCTACCACCCTTCTCCTCTCACCCCACCCCAGGTCTTTCCCTCTGCATCCCTTGATCCCTTTTTCTGTAGCAGTAATCTGGTCATCCTGTAATTCAATTCATCCTGTCATTTTGACTGTGTCCAGGTGGGGAAACAAGTGGCTATTTATGTATCTATTTATTTATAAAGGAGAGATGCAGGCAGAAATGAAATGGAATAGGCAGGCAGGAAGAGAGAGGAGAAGGAAGCACTATAGTTATTTTAATTGTTCACCTTGGGTGTTCTCAGCTCTGGGTTGTGAAGCAGGGAACTTGGGATGTATGTAAACGACACCCAGTGTGCTAAATCATTAGGCTACCAGGGTGTGCCACATTTATTTTTCAATTTTATATTTTAAAAAATATTCACAGTTTTGTTGAGATATAATCAGTTTGTCTCACTTTTAAGTATCTAGCATGATGACAAGTGACAGATCATAACGTGATTACCACAATAAGCTTAATTAGCATCCATCATCTCATATAAGGGGGGAAAAAAGCACAATATTTTTCTTCTGGTGATGAGAATTCTTGCAATCTACTCTTAACAATTTTCATATACATCGCCTAACAGTCATTGTCACATTACAGCCTAGTAATTGTCCCTTAATCCATCTCCTTCTAGTCACCCCCGACTCTTCGCCACCCCACTGTCTTAGTAACCACAAAGCCGGATCGCTTTATCTATGGTGTTTATTTATTTTATTCTACATATAAGTGAAGTCATACAGTATTTGTTTCTGTGTAACATTTCATTTAACACGATGCCAGAAACATGTTAAATTCCTTTTTAGTTTTACAATTTACCTTATTCTATTCTCACAATATTTTAAAGCAAAAACACCTTCCTCCTCCCATAGAAAAATAAGTTATTTTCGACCATACCTTAAAGATGCCCAAGCGAGACTCCACTTAAAATTTATAAGCATGAGTTTGAGTGCCTTTGTCCACCGCTCCTCCGTGTTCAGGCGGATTTTGATGGAATAGAATTCCTGGCAGCTTCCAGGGTCTTCCATCAGGCCCTCTGCCACATGAATCCTGTAGGGCATACAGAGCCCCAACTTGTATTTCTGTGTCTTTTTCTTGAACTGCTGCATGCAGTCCAGGAAAGCCATCATTGCCTGGTCAAATTTGTCATCCAAGAAAGTTCTCTGTCCCCCATAACAGAACAGTGGCAGCTCAACGTGGTCATCTAAAGACTTCAGGTAGGAGTGGTTTCCGCAGGGCACGAGTCGATACCTTTGGAACTTCATTCCAATCGTGTTGGACAGGGCAAGCAGCAGCAAGGCAGTCTGTCCCCAGGCCGCGTTGATCTCACTCCAGCACACAGGGACGGTGGGGAGGCAGCCCAGTCTGAAGTTATTGATGATCCCCAAGGGGCCGTCATGCCCAATCTCAAAAGCCACACTGAAGATGTTGGTTTTCTCCAGCTGGGCCTGTAGGCTCTGGAAGTATGACAGCCGGTTGTCCAGGCTCCTCAGCTCATCCAGCAGCTCCAGTTGCTGCCATTCCAGTTGACTACAGTCCCTCTCATTCTGCTTTTCCTGCTTCTCTAGCATCTCAGTCTCCGCCTGGGCTGCCTCAAGAAGGGATGCTGTTCTTTCTTGGCCCTTCTCCACCTCCTCCAACTCCTGGACCAGTTTGGTTTCCTCCAGCTCCAGCCCCTTCAGCATGTCCTGCAGTGTCTCCCTGTCGTCCTCACTGCTTCTCCCGCTGCTCTCCAAACAACGTTGGTAGCTGCGAATCTCAGTTTCTGTGATGGCAATTTGGGTGTCCATCTTCTCCAAGAGCTTGTCAGTACAGTTCTCACACAGGGAGTGGTCTACATCTCTTTCACCAGAAAGAATTTCAACAATGTTCCCAGTGGTCTTCTGGATGCTATTCAGAGTTGTCAGGGAGTTGAACCTCCCAAGCAGGATGAAGTTTTCAGAACTGTCTGTGGACTTCCCTCCAGTACCAAGAAGGGCCCCACCAGGGGCACCACCCTGTTGCTGTTCAGTATCTGAGTCCTCCAGGCAGCTAGAGTCTTCCCACCGGGCTTCTCCGGACTCCCCCTGAGCAGAGACGAACGGCCAGCCTTTAAGTTCTGGGGGCACGTGGCCACCCGAGGTCTTGGTGACCTGATTCAGCTTCAGGGGCTGTTGACAGTGCTGGCAAAGGAAGCAGAAGGAGGACATGGTGCAGGTCTAGACTCTCACCTTAATTTTAAGTTCCCTTTGGAAACCCTTTTTAAGCTTCTAGAGTGATTCCTTTCGAATGCATATCCCATCTCATCCTTCTCCTCCTTAAAGCCCCCTTAGATACCTCTAGATCTTTAGCTCCTTTTAGATCAGTGATTCTTTCTACAAGGAAAGTCTGATCTTCTCACATTCTTTCCTAAACAGTTTCAAGGGTTATCTTAAGAATAATCTTCCTAAAACCAAAATCTCTTCTTGGTTCCTCCCTACTTTAAATGTTGAATGCCCTTATCTTACTTTAAGAAAGTCCCATCATCTAAATCTGACAACAAGCCCTCTTATCTTTTCTGATTCTTTGCTCTCCTTTTCACTCAAGGACTCCTCATGCTCCTGCATGCTAACTGAATTTCAGTTCTTCCAATAAGCTTTATTGTTCCCTCTAACTGGAACACTCTTTCTTTCCCCTCCTTACTTCAATAAACCCTACCCATATGTTCATATGTTGGAGCTGGATTAGATGCCATTTCCTCCAGGAAGCCCTCCCTGACCACCAAATTTAGGCTCTCTACTCTAGTGACACACTTAACATCTTTTATCACATAATATGTAATGGGAAAGCATGGAAAAGCAATTTGTTTCATTGTCAAATCAAATAAACTAGTTTGGAAGTATTTTGCTACCAGCTTATCCAGAGGCTAAGACACAGTTTCATAATTAACAAGATGAATACACCAAGCATTTACATAGCATAAAAAGTAAACTTGCAAAGTTAGTCTGCTAGCTTTAATTGCACTAAAGAAGAAAACTTGATGCATTTCTAAGCTGCAGTTATTGACTTGGTGGAATAAGATAAACACTCAGAGATGGACTCCATTCTAACCAGGAGGCAACATTAAGGGTTGGAAAGTCATAGGGCCAATATGTCCCAGTGTCCCAGCATGAGACAGTGTGCTAGCCACACACATGCTCTGGCCTGGCAGGTGGAGGCTTGGAGGACTGAGAGATGGCAGAACATGGGAAATGGCAGATACCTTCCTGCAGAATCCCTGGGGAATGCCCCTGGGCCCTAGTTAAGCAATTGCACTACACTGACCACACACTGAAAGACATTGCTTTATAAAGGAAACACTTTCCGCTGGCTCCCAGTCGCTACAGTTTTCAAACCCCATTGGTTCTATGTCATCACCATGACTGAATCAGTTATTTTCATTTATTAAATTACTACTTAGCCCTTCTTGCAAGTTTTCACCAGCATTATATCAAGAACCTAAAATTACCGGCCTGTGAGAAGAGAGAACACACATTAAAGTAAAGGGAGGTTAAACAACTCATCAAGAGTTCCTCAGCCTCTCTGAAATACTCCTGAATCAGTAAATAATAGCAGCATCTGCTGGAAGTGGATGGAAGAGTCCCCAGCTCCTTCACAGTCAACTGAACATTCCCCCAAGCCTGTCAAGTGGGCTAAAGATGAAGGTGGGTCCGCAAACAACTTGGCGACAGACGGACCCCTCAAAACTGCTGACAGCATCCATTGTTTGCTGGAAATGTAACAGGAAGGATTGTGCAGAGCTCAAAGGGATGCATGATGTCCTCTGAGATACAAGATCAGAGATGACATTTTGAAGGAGTCTGCTGCACAAAGTTAGGAAGGAAGGAAGGAAGGAAGGAAGGAAGGAAGGAAGGGAAGAAAGGATTCTGAGATACCTGCAAAGGCCACTGTGTCTCAGGCTAACTCAGCCTCCTGAGATTATCACAAGTTACTACATTAGCATTGGTTTTTGTCTTCAGTAAGTGACCTTGGAAACTCCAAATTCTGGGGCAAATAAGGAGGAGTCTCCATTCTAGCAACAGGACTCTGTCTCTACAGGTCCATGGCTAATCTAGAAGGCCCCTGCTAACAGTTGGGAGGGAGAGGAAGAGGGGTGCTCACTAAGAGCTGCTAGATCTTCAGGTGCAGACATCTCAAATCAGCCAACAGCATGTCCCAGCGGCCAATAAGAGGCTGTACACCTCCTGCTTTCCAGACAATTCAGGTGCAGTATGGACACTGATTGGCAAGGAGAGGACGTGGGTGGCTCAGCCAAGTGTAATGGTGGTGGAACTGAGCGTGGTGAGCTGGACAGAGAGAAAATATGAACAGCAAAGTAATCAGAAAAGTGTAAATTGCCATAAGATATCATTTTTTATCCATCAGCATAGCAATGTGTTCAATAGACTGACATCTCTGTGGAGTTGATCTGAACACCGGAGGACCCTCATCCGCTGTTGACACTGATAGCAATTCAGTAGGAGCAAAAGAGTGCTGTCAATTCTAAGCCACATCTAAAAATCTCCAAGAATGCTACACTTTGTGCATAAAGATTCATTTTCCAGCATGTTCACTGAGTATTTGTGACAGCAAAACACCTGAAACAATCAAATGCCCATCAGCAGAGGAGTAAGACAATATTAAACGCAGAAATTAGAAAGACTGAAGTAAGCCTTATGTGCCAAGATAGGAAAAGGTCTATGATGTACTGATAAGTAAAGAAGCAAGCTGCTTATGAAACTATGTCCAGTATGTTGGAAAGAAAGCAGAATCCGTGCCTGTGCCTGTGTTGTAAATATATCTGAGGCTCTGGAGTGATGCTTGTTAATCTGTGTGTGACCTAATGTCTCAGTAAGGTAGGGACCAAGGCCATTGGCTGGGAACAAGGACAGCTATTCCATACATTCTCCATTTGAGAGAACTGTGTCTTGCTGGAATTGCACTGTGGGAACAGGAAATGCAGCTAACATTACACAGCAAATGTACTGGCGTCTCTGAATGGTAACCCAGCCAGTCCTCATGATCATCTTTTCTCCCTGGCACTCCAACTGTAGAGGAGGAAGAGACAGACATATGCTGAGTATCTTCTATGACCCAGGCTACCTAATCAAGACACTGCGACCAGAACTTCACATGGACAATAATACCCCCATTTGCAGACTGGATGGAGAGGTGGCCCAAGGTCACACAGAGTGGAATCCACCTCATGAGTGTGCCCCCATGACTTGGAAGGGGTACTATTCTCTGAGTCATAAGGAGCTTGGGTCTGGGGGTTACCTCAGGAGGACAGCTCTCTTCCCCCTGAGTCACCAGCAGTTCAGACTTTCACATGAAAGGAAAGCCAACTTGTCAATATTGTAATCACTGAAAACACTGGGGAGATTTCATCTGAAAAATAAATGAATATAGTTTAGGCCCAACACCCTATCTGTCAAAGGAAAGTTGTCTGTCCATTCTCAATACTCCTCTTTGGTGTATTTCTCTCCATAGGTTAGCCATGGAATCATTTGTAATGCTAAATCACACTTATTGATGACTCTGTAAGTATAAATGTACTACTGAGGATGGCCCTGTATGCAAACATGACTTCATGGGATTATCAATTACCGAGGGTCTATGGGAGAAATAATCCCATTTCTGGCAGTACTCACCTGGGGCACAGGGGGAAGTGGGTGCTGTCTGGGTGGAGCCATACCTCCTGAGATAATCACAGCCAGAGTCAGAACTGCTGTGGTGCCGTCGCACAGTGATGTGGCTGCTTCCTCACAGCAAGACCCAGGCAGTCTGCTAGACATCGGGACAGAAGACAGTGCAGTGTGGCTGGTGAGCACATGCAGACCCTGCCCCAGAGACTGTGGGCAGAGGCCAGATGGCTGGTGATGACCAGTCCGTCCTCCTTCACAGCCAGGAGGACACCCACATTCCCTTCCCTGTCTTCCCCAGAAACTGAGGCCACCTCTGGGGAGAAGGAAAAGGATGGGGCTAATCTGTATATGATCTAGTTTGGGTCCAGAAATTACTCTACTTAAGATTGTAATGACCCCGGTGGGCCATCATGCCCTAGCGGATAAGGTCACCAGACATGGTGCATGTATCTCAAGGACTGGAGATCGAGACCCAGCGGCAGAGGGGAGCAACTAAATACGAAAAGATGTTTCTTCATCTTCTTCCTTCCCTAAACACTTCTTTCCCCTAAACCTTCCTTTATTCCTCTCTTTAAAAAATGAAAGAAAAATACGTAATCCTTGATGTTAAGATGCACATTCACTCAAGAGATTGCTCCACTTTCCCCACAAAGAAAGACAAAGGCATAAGAGGCAAAGAGAAGGACGCTCAGCTCACCTGACCTCGGTCTGGGCGGCCCTTGCCCCACTAGGGTGTCAGGATGTCAGGAGCACCAACTCCCCTAGGGGCTGGGCGGCTGTCCCTGGGTCGCAAGCTAGGGGAGCCGCCTGCAGCGCCACCCACTGACTCCGGGGCACTGTCAGGCCGCTCGACGTCTGCGAACTCCGACTCCCTCCAGGCAGGAGACAGGGCACCAAGACCATGAACTGGCGACCCACCTAGGGACAAAAGATCAGCACCTCAGTGGGGACTGGGAGAGGGGCGTCGCTGGCCCCACGTTGCCACTTCCCTGGTTCCAGGAGATGGATGCTTGCGGGATACCGTGTGTTAGGTTGGGAGATGGTTCAAGCGTCCGCCGAGGTATCGGGGTTCCTACCAAGGTCCGTGCTGCTTGAAGGGGAACACGGACTTGGATGGGAAAGAACGACGTCTTTATCATCGCCAAACTGTATCTGAAGACAAGGATTTCCTTCAGTTTGACACGTAGGTATGGTTTGCCCTTGTGGCCGTAGTCCCAGCACAGCTGAAGGTCCCGGGCACCAGACCTGGGACGTGGGGAGCGACCAAGATAAACAACTAAATAAAATAGAGTTCCTCCTCCTCCTCCTCTCTCTTCCTGCTGCCTGCTTGCCTTCATTCCTGCCTGCACCTCTCCTTAGAAAATGCTTTAAAAAGAAGAGCTGCAAGAAGCAGGGCCAATAGCAAGACCTGTGACTGTCACCATGACACCCGAGTTGTGGCAGTGTCTTAACCATCATTCACGGGTTTTACCGTTTCTACATTAGTGCACAACTGGATTTTAGGAGTCAGTGTGTGAATGGAGGCGGATCTGCTACTGTATCCCGGCTCCAAATATTTCAGCAACTATAATTCAAGAGATTTCCTTCATCATCAGATGTATTGCAGTTGACATATTTAACCCTTGCTCTGAAGTAGGCTGTTCTCCACTGGCAGAGTCCACAGCCCAGCAATGTGAAAGCCTGGGCACAGGTTCCCTGGAACACGGACTGTCTACTCCAGGGCTGTCACAGGCTCCAGGACACTGAACCAGGAGGCTGCTGGCAGAGTACCGGTGAGCTTCTGCCACAGCAGTCCTGGGGCCACATTCATGTTCCTGTAGCTTCAGCCTCACCTCCTGGGGCCTGTCAAGCTCTTCCTCTGAGGACATGGGTCAGTGGGCTCAGTGGGGCTCAAGCACCTCTGCCCGGTCAACAGTGGTCCTTGCTCCACCATGACCCCACAGCCCTGTCCCAGGCACAAGGACTTGGCCCTGCCCTTTGAGGAAGGACCAAGGGTGGCAGGCATTCAGCTCTATGATCCCCCAGCCAAATGGAGTTGGTAACAGAGGATACTTGGACGGTGGTGCTCTATTATTTCTGATTTTATTTTTGCTGTGACCTTTGGTGCCCATTGCTCAGTTATCTGCTGGGGATGCGGTTGATCATTTGTTTGTTTACAAGTACTTTAGAGACCTGTGATGGAGCTGATCCTGGGTCAGAACGAAGTGTTGAGAAAGACAGCCATGGGTTCGCACTGGCAGAGCTCAGCCTGAGGGAGAGCAGGGCAGATGGGCCACACTGAGAGCTATGAGGACGATGGAGAAGGAACCAAAGGCCTGAGGCTTGAGGGCTGGTTGGTGCGGGGCTGGTCACCCCAGGGGTTCTATTTCCTTGATGTGGACAAAGTCCAAACAGTTTTCCTCTCCCCTGACACTTGGTAAAGGGAGATGGAGGGATGCCACCACAGAGTTGGACAGAGGCACAAAAGGTGCCAGACCTGCCTGTCTATCGCATCACAAGTCGAGGGGAGTACCTAAGTGCATTCCTGTCTCCCTGTCATTAGGAGTAACCAGTCATGTCCCCTGCTCCTTCACGGAACTGGGATTTCCTTAACCTGCTTTCAACTTTTCCTTCTGATGTCTGCATTTTTAGTTTCAGTTGCATATGGCATCATTTACAAAGCAGAATAATGCTTATTTTTCAGCTGGACTCTTAGGATTAGAATTTATTTAAGATAACTTTAAAAAACAGTTGATTTTGATTCCATGCCTTCAACAGAATACCAGTTAGATTAGACGCTGTATATATAGTCTCACTAGAATATACTACTCAGCAATAAAAGATGAAATCCTGTCACTTGTAGCCATTTGGATGGAACTAGAAGGGCTTATCTCCGTGAGATAAGTCAGGAGAGAGACAAATGCTGATGTTTTCACTCAGATGTGGAATACAAAGAAACCAAGTCAATAATCTAACAGAACACAACAAAAAATCTCTGAAGACTCAAAAAATACAAACTGGGTTACCAGAGGAGAGAGGAGGAGGGGAGGGAGCAATAGTAGAGGGGATCACACTGACATTGGTGATGACGCTGGGACTCTGGGGGCTGGCAGGTGTGATATACACACCAATGGGCTGTGAAGCTAGCCTTTTGAAACTAATGCAGTATAGAACATGAGTGATACATCAATAAAAAAAATAGTAAAATTGAGAAACTTCCAGGTGACAAGTACTGAGTTAGACTTTTTAAGATGAATTTTTCATTTATCCTACAGTCATCATGTGAATTCAATGATTTTTATTTGCAGAGGTGGAAAATGAAATAAGGGAAGTGACTGGTTCAAAGTCCTTCATCAGTCAGTTCCACAGAAACCCCAGTGTGTCTGCCTCCAAATATGTCTTTCCACTAAACCTCACTTCAGACACCTTAACTGTTCAAGGCAGGACACACGCACATGTTTTTTCTTTTTTCCTAATACAGCATTTGAAGTTAAAGTTTTCCCTGCCAGCTATATCCCCCAGGTACTAGTATATTGTACTTCCATTAAGATTCAGTCAGAAGCATTTTAACGTTTAGTAATGTTTAGTATATCATTTCAAGTTGGTTAACTATGTTGTTCTACTCTTTCATATTGGGACTAGGATTTGCTGGATGACTCTAGCAGTTTGAGAGGTTGGTACTATCTCTAACTGTGTTTTTGGATTTGTCTATTTCTTTCTTTCTTTTGAAACACTTACTACATTTATATACTTTTAGGAGTTTTATGTTGTCCTGTTGAAATAAATGTTTTAAATATCAAATATTCCTTTTATTTTTTTATGAGTGGGGAGACAACTTTATTCTTTTTTAATTTTATTTTTTATTATCGAAAGGATATTGCATTTTGACAATGACTTGTTTTGAAGTATACATAGTGGTATTTTTACATTTACAAATAGCATAGCAGATTTACTAATATTCCCCCTTTTTTTTCTGCCATCATTTACAGTTAATTCCCTTCATCCTATTTCCCCCATCCCTCCCTCATCACTTTGTACCCCTTGATTTGCCTTTTTATCTCTCATCACTGAGTCCATAGTCTTTTAGAGTAGTGTTCTCCCTCTCTCTCTGTCTCTCTCTGTCTCTCTGTCTTTGCCTCTCTGTCTCTCTCTCTCCTCCCTCCCTGTTTTTAGTGCTGTTTAATTAATGACTTTTGTTTGTTTTCTCTTTACCCATCATATGAGTGCTATCATACAAAGTCTGTCCTTCACCCTCTGGCTTATCTCATTAAGCAGCATAATTCTCTCCAAATACATCCATGTTGTTGCAAATGGCAGGGTATCTCCCTTTTGATGGCTGCATAGTATTCCGTAGTGTATGTGTACCACATCTTCTTTATCCACTCCTCTGTTGATGCGCATTTAAGTAGTTTCTAACTCTTAGTTATTGTGAATTGTGCTGCAATGAACATAGAGATGCATATATCTCTTCAGATAAGTGTTTTCATGTCATTGGGATAAATGCCCAGTACAGGAGTAACTGGATCACATGGAATTTCCACTGTCAATTCTTTGAGGGCTCTTCATACAGCTTTCCAGAATGGTTGCAACACTTTACATTCCCACCACCAGCGAATTAGAGTTCCCTTTTCTCCACATCCTCTCCAGCACTTACTATTTCCATTTTTTTGCATAACAGACATTCTTACCAGCATGAGGTGATATCTCATCACTGTTTTGATTTGCATTTCCCTGATGACAAGAGATGTAGAGCATCTTTTCACGAACCTGTTGACCATGTGTATGTCTTCCTTGGAGAGGTGTCTGTTAAGGTCATCAGCCTATTTTCTGATTGGATTGCTTGTATTTTTGTTGTCTAATTTTTTGAGTTCTTTGTATATCTTAGATATTAACCCTTATCTGAGGTGTGAGAGGCAAATATCTTTTCCCATTTAGTTGGATGCCTTTTTGTGTTTATGCGAGTTTCTTTTGTTGAGCAGAAACTTTTTAGTTTTATGTAATCCCACTTGTTTATTTTGGATTTGATTTATCTTGCAATGGGAGTTGAGTTGTCAAAGATATCTTTTAGGTCTATATCTAAAAAGTTTTGGCCTCCATTCTCTTCTATGTGTTTGATGGTTTCTGGTCTTATGTCTAGGTCTTTAATCCATTCTGAGTTAATTTTTGTGTATGTGTTAGGTAATGATCTAGTTTCAACTTTTTGCATGTGACTGACCATTTCTCCCAGCACCATTTATTAAAGAGGCTGTCCTTACCCCATTGTAAGTTTTTGGCTCTTTTGTCAAAAATTAGGTGTCCATGTATATGTGGATTTATTTCTGGACTTTCAATTCTGTTCCATTGATGTGTCTTTCTGTTTTTATACCAGTACCATGCTGTTTTAATGATTATTGCTTTGTAGTAGAGTTTGAAATCAGGGAGCATGACTCTCCCATTGTTGGTTTTTTTTCTTGAGGATTGTTTTTGCTATCCTGGATTGTTTGTTGTTCCAGATAAATTTCATTATTTTGTGTTCTATGTCTGTGAAAAATGTCTTTGTAATTTTGATGGGGAGAGCATTGAATCTAAGTGTGGCCATTTTGCTTATGTTGATTCTTCTGATCCATGAGCATGGACTATCTTTCCATTTCTTTGTGTCATCTTCTATTTCTTTTAACCATGTCCTATATTTCTCATAATATAGGTTCTTTACATCTTTAGTTAGGTTTATTCCAAGACATTTCAATTTTTTGGGTGCAGTCGTAAACAGTCTTGTTTTCTTCAGTTATCTTTCTGTACTTTCATTGTTGGCATACAGAAATGTAACAGATTTTTAATATTAATTTTGTAGCCTGCCACTATATTTGTTTATTATTTCTAGAAGCTTTTTACTGGATTCTTTGGGGGTTCTCTGTGTGTATTATCATGTCATCGAAAAGTGATAGTTTCACTTCTTCTTTTCCTACTTGGGTACCTTTTATATTTTTTTCTTGTCTAATTGCATTGCCCAGGATCTCCTGTATCAAATATTTCTCTTTAACTATGATAATAATTCTTCACTTTAAGTCAGTTTTGTGTTTTACAAATATAGAGAGACAGTTTCTTTTCGTTTGTGTTTGCGAGGTATTCACTTATCTTTTTATTTTCATCCTTTCTGCCTCAATCTGAATGTATGACTTATAAATAGCTTGTATGTGAGTCTTACTACTTATTTAATCCTACAATATTCACTTTAAGTTTGCTTTTGATTAGGCTAGTTACATTTAATGGTATAATTGGTTTAATTGTATTCACCATCTCACTAGTTTACTTACATTCACTATTCCCACTCATTTTACCTTTTCCCCTTTTCTTGCTTCCTTTTGGATAATTTCAACCATTTTATCTCCTCTATTAACTTTTTAATTATGTCCTTATCCTATATTTTTATTAATATGCATACTTACTCTTGTCCATAGCTACCATTGAGATTTGGCTTTTATCTTATCTGCTTATAATGATTATATATATAATATACATACATATATATAGTATTAATTGCTACTTCCATATATGTATGCATAGAAATACATAGTTATTTAAATTTGATTGGTGGTTAGAAACTACATCCTCAGTCTTTATCCTTGACTATATTAGTAAAAGTTATTAGATAGAATACTATATTGCACATTTTATAATTAACTGAGATATTTGAAATATGTTGCCATTTCATTCATCTGATTATATATATATACTTTTCCTTTATATATATTACACACACATATTTATAGCATTTATAGTGCTTTATTGATTCCCATTGATATAGACTTTTTTTCAGTCAGAGAAATCCCATTTAGTAATTTTTGTGATGCTATCTGGTGATGAATTCTCTGTTTCATGGGACATAGTTTTCTGTTGCCTACTAATTGGAAAATCATGCCCTATAAAAACAAAGCATGTGTGTAAAACTGAACAATTTAGGCCAGTTAGGAAGATACTGGATATTATTTTGAATGAGGTAGGAATTTGATCACATAGCAGACCATATGGTGTAGGCAACAACTACTGTGTCTCCATGTAAAGATGCCTAATTATTGCTCACAGAGTCTGCTAGCTAGTCTAATAGCTACTAAATTCATGGTTAGGATGAGATTAGATCACTTTAACCCTAACATAATTCTGATCTATTTATTTGTACCCAGTGGGAAGTGAATACTCATTAAATGAGTAGTCACATATAGTGACTACTTAATAATATTTTTCTGTGGATGAACATAAAAAAGGCTTTTAAAAACATTTTATTACTTTTCAGATTCTCAAGCTCGTTTTTAATCATAAGCATCCCTAATAAATGGAACAGCCACTAGTTCCATAAGTCACATGTTAAGTAACCAAGAAGCATACATAGCCTACTACAGGTTTTCTGGTTACAAAGGCAAATTCGATTTTTTAGAAAAAAAGCTTGACAAAACGATGACACAACTCACACTATTGTAATTTGATTTTGATACAGAATTATATCAATATTGCCTAATGATAAACTATTATAAATCAGTAATAAACTCCAATCCAGAAAGAAGCAAGAGTATTTCTAGAAAATGGTCACAGTCAGGAGGGCAGAGGCCTGCGGCTGCTGGGTGGTCTGTCAAACTGCCTCTCCGTGCTCTGAGGACAATGTGTCAGGTGTGGTGTCTGCCTCATGATGCTTCAGGAGCACCTGGCACCCGGTCCTCTCCTCCAGGTGACAAAGGGATGGATAGTGTGGCTATTATCCACTGCTGTGCGGACCTCAGAGATGCTGGTCTAATGGTGTGATGCTGACACAGGCAGCACGTGACACAGGACTGAGACTGAGCGATAGCAGCTCAGTAGGGCAGGTGTGATAGGAAACTGGGAAAGGTGTTTTGCTTTGTTTTAAAGCCAATTGAGCAGACAAGGCAAATGAGTGACAGAACAGTTCCCAGGAATGAGGGGCAGTGTGCTCCAGAGTCACAGATCAGCACAGCCATGCTGCCCCTGATGCCGAGGCCTGGAGAGCACCCACAAGGTGCCCACCGGGGGTTCCAGACCTTTAAGGACTAGGACACTGACGGCCCTGTGCCCGCCGCAGCCAGGCAGGGGAAGGGAGTCACAGGTTCAGGGAGACACTCAGGTCCCAGGGGAACTTTGAGTAATGGCAGGAGGTGCCGGCCAAATGAGCATGCCTGTGCAAAATTTTGGGATACTTTAGCAGATGAGGCGTATTTTAAAAGATTTCCCTGAGAGGTGTGCCTGAAAACCTGTTACATAGCAGATTTGACTTCAAATATACTTTTCACTGGAAAAATAGCAGTGAAGGGGGCCTGGTGAGATGACTTCAGAATCAAATGAAAGAAGAAAAGGCCCCTGTGGCTGACCAGGCTGGTGCGCAGATGCCTGGTTTCCCCGCCACCCCCGAACTGAATTCTCACCCCTGCCTTTCTTTCTTGGGTATCACAGGTATCCCCACCAAGATCACCAGACCTGACACGCCTCCAGGGTGTTGGGCTTCCAGGGGGCGTGGCTGTGCTTTTTTTGTAGGGAGGCTATTCCCAGGGTCCCCTCCAGTCACCCTACTGCAAGACCCCCATCCCATGCTCAACTCTCACCCATATGGTATGAAACTGGGATGCACGCAGCTCAGCCCCAAACCCTGAAACTCCAGACCCCAATGTCACTTGTCCCTCCAGAGTGGAGGCTCTGAGCCAGAAGGAGTGAGGACTCATGTCCGGTCAGCACTCAAGCTGATTACCATTAACAGGCTTCGGTGACAGGAGGAGTGAGGAGCTTCTAGGTGGGGTGCGGGTCATCAGACACCCCAGCCCACTGAGAAGACTGGCCCCCAGCTGAGGCAGTGCCAGGGGCAGCCCCGTATCCAGCACGACTCTGCCTTTGACGCAAAAGGAGAAAAGAGTGAAGGGCCTTTGCTGTAGCTCCGGCCTTAGCATGTGGACCAGGGGGCTGGTCCGCCGGGCAGGGCAAGATGCTCCATCTGGCCACGAGCTAACCTACTGTGAAATCCTTGAAAGTTCCCTCTGTGGGGCTGCAGGAGGTAATTCATCTGAAAAGGAATGGCTTTTACCAACATTAAAAAACAATCATGACCCAGCTCTTTATATGTGTTCAAAGTGATGAGTAAAATGTATTTCTGCATTATAAATACCCTATCTATTCAGGAGACTTTGAAAACAGGCTAGATGATTACTGAAGCTCTCACACATTTCCCAGGGTCTCGTTCAGGGACTACTTTACACTTTCACTCCACTCTCAATTTGACTTTTGCTCCGAACATTCCAGGCATATTGTTCAATGCGTCCTGCGAATGAAATGTCCACTTTCCTCACAGCAGGGTTGACTGAAGTTCTGCCCCCGCATGAATTCACTACACACCCTCCCATACACACACCACACACCCACACACACCACACACACCACACACACAGACCCCTCCTCCGCCCTCTCTTTTTCCTCCCCTCACCCTCTCCCTCCTCACTCTTCCCACCTCTTTCTTCCCTTCTTCTCCTCTTCTCCTTTCTTCTTCCCCCTTTTCTCCTCCTCCTTGTTCTCCCCACCTCTTCCTTCTCTTTCTCTTCTCCTTTTCCCCCCTGTCCTTCCCCCTCCTCATTCTTCCCACCTCTTCCTCTCCCTTCCTCATCTCCTTCCCTTTCTTTCTCCCCATTGTTCTTCTTCTTGTTATCCCCCGCCTCTTACTCCTCTTCCTTTTTACCCTCATTCTCATCACCTTCACCAACATCATCAACATCGAGGTGAGGGTCAGTCACGTGAAGTTGGGTCCAGAAGGCCCTGCCCTCAGCCTGTGGGCACCATAGTACCCACCTCTGAGGATGGGCCTCTTGCTGACACTTTGGATGCTGTAGACAACACTGGACAGGGACACATCAGGGATAAGCTCTGCCAGCAGGTACCTGGAATATCAGGCACATATGGAGGCAAAGAAGAGGAACACGGATCAGAGTGCCTGGGGACAGACAGGACAGATGCCTGAAGGCAGCCTCTGTTGCAACCCAGACCTGCTGCCCTAGAGTCCAGCAGGATGACCCAGGTCGAGTCCCGGGGGGCAGAGAGACCCAGGCGCTGGTGCCCACTCAGCAGACAAAATGTGCGTGCGCTCAGCCTCTTGCTGTTGCCCCAGGCCCCACCGTCCAGTGTGTCAGGTCCCAAGCCTTCTGTGCCGTCAGCCTCAGGGCCTGCCCATGGGCCCTCTGGGAGACACCCATACTCCGGGGGCCACCCCCTGGGAGACCCTACTCCCCTGCTGGCTCTCCTCAAGGACCAGCCTCCAGGTTCCCGACAAGGACATTCCCCTGCCCACTGAAGCCACGCCCTGGATGCCACGGGGGTCACGCCTGGACTGTCCCTGATCAGCCCCCAGATTCTCTGGGATCCCCGAGTCTACTCCTGCCCACATCAACCATGGATATGGTCAGAAGCCCGGAGCTGTTCCTGGGCTCTCCCTTCCTGCCCCATGGGGTCCACGGTCAAGCTGGATGGGTCTGCTTCCAAAATAGACCTCAGTCCATGGGCCTCAACTCCACGGGCCTCACCACCATAGAACTCACCTTAATAAACCTTATCTCCATATGTCTTACCTCCTCAGACCTCACCTCCATGATCCTCATCTCCGCTGGCCTCTCTCCACATCTACTTCCCCGTCTCCAGATCCTGCATCCCAACCCCTTTTCTCTTGCTGGTAGTGGGGACTCCACACATGTGTGAGTGTTGACGGGTCACAACTGGTCATAAAGAATATATCCAGTCCTCACGCCCAGTTCCTGGGACAGCTCCAACAGCCTTAGGGCGCCTGAGTGGTAGAAATGTCCTCTCAACCATGCTGCTTTATGTAATGAGTGGCTCTGGGAGGGTTCTGGGGGAGCTGGGAGGGAGGGCTGGCCATGTGCAAAGACTGAGCCTATGACACAGCCCCAGATCAGGCATGGAGACTGAGTTCAGTTTTGACCAAGGTGCAGGGACACCCCAGTAATGTAAACTCGTACACAGTGATGTGGGAGCCGTTGTGCCTGACTCGGGGTGTTGGCGTGGACCTCAGGCCACTCCCAGGCTTCAGCCACCCTCTCTTCATCTGCTAGCTTGAACCCTCCTCTGAAACCGCAGTCCCCATCACGGTGCTCTTAGAGAGCCCTGCTGCTGGGGCGTTGAACCCAGCAGTCATCGTGCTCCCTCTCCACAGAGGCCCCCGCTCTAAGGTGAGCACATCTGTGGGAGGTTCCACAGCTCACGTCCTGTCTGGTCCTTGTGTGTCATGCCTGGGGCTGCCTGTTAGGTTTAGGTCACCATGCCGATGGAATGGGACACTCTGTGTCCCCTTGACATTAGACTTTTTTAAAAAATATTCATCATTTGTTCTATTTTCCAAACTACAGGGTCCCTCAACTCATTGGAACATTACATGGGGATGGCCCCTGGTAGGAAATACTTGGGTGAGGTGATTACTCCTGTATCTAGGACTCGAGACAGCTCCCAGCTGGAGAAGCAGGATAGAAACAAAGAGGGAGATGGGCGTGCAGCTGCCACAGCCCTCCTAGTTCTGGGTTTCAGCCACACTGGCCTTTGCTATGGTAGACTCCTATGTGTGTCCCTGTGTCCCTCTGCCGGCAGGGCACCCTCCTGTGGCCACCCCCCTGGCTCCCATGGCCCACATCCACCCCACATGCCCCCACCCCAGGGTGGCACCCCCACCCCAGCACAGTGCAGAGGCTCATGGTCCAGAAGTGCCCCAGAAGCACAATGGCAGTGTGATGTGCCCACTGGAAACACGGAGCTGGCACTGGAAGGGCTCCAGTCCAGAGGTATGACAGTCCCACTATGTCTGTGTGTGTCAGGGCCTGGCCGCACTCTTCTACAAGCGTCAATTTAGAGACCAGAGCGGAGCTCGACTCAGGAGATGCCTGAGCTTGACACATGAACCGTGGCGCCTGCAGAGGCTGTTTTTCTTGGAGAAACCTGAAATGTCCAGGTGTTGCTTCCAAGGCCTGGAAGGAGATGCGGGGGACTGGAGAAACTAGTGCAGTGGGTGACTGGAAAGAAAGGGAGGCACAAAAGCCTCGTCACAGGGTCCAGGAAGCTGTCTCCTTGCTGCAGCCGCAATGGCCTCGGGGTGGGGAGAGCACCATTTCCTGGGTTGGCTTGCAAACCAAGGCCTGGAACCACACCACCTGGGCTGGGAGGGCAGGCCCGGCTGCGGGCAAGGTTAAGGAACAGCAGGACCAAAGTGGGTCTGTCCTGCTGTGAGCGCAGAGTAAGCAGACCAGGAGGCTTCTCAGGGGCCTGGACAAGGCAGCCAGAGCCTGCACGGGAGACACAGGTATAGGAGCACAGGTGAGGGTGCACCTGGGAATGCAGGCAGCAGGGTGCTGCTCAGAGGTGGGGCCTGTGGGCCTGCCTGGTGGAGGGGAAAAGGAGTCTGAGCAGGAGCCCTCTGTGCTCTGATGGACAGCCTGCCCGCCACAGCAGTCAAGTCTCCATGGCCAATCACTGGAGGCTCAGGGAGAGCAAGGGCCAGGGCCATGCAGGCAGGACTCACGGTAGCCTCCTGGGAGGAGGAGGGCAGCAATGGATGCCTGAGTGTGTGCCTGTGTGCACAGATGTGAGTCTGTGTACTCAAGTGTGTGCCCGTGTGCTTGAGCATGTACCAGTGTACATGAGTGTGTCCCCGTGTGCATGAACCTGAACCCTGTGTAGGAGCATGTACTCATGTGTGAGCAGGTCCCGTGTGCATGAACAGGTACCCACGTGTCTGGCTGTGTGCCTGTGTGCATGGCCGTGTACCTGTGTCCTACCCCATCCTACCCTCAGATTCGGGGTCTCCAGACACTGCCCTGCCGCTGGAGGAGAAAGCAATCCTGAAACCACTTTCCACCAAACCAAGCTACAGATGGAAATCCAGGAGGCTCAAGACCCCTCCTCCCAGGAGCCCCAAGTGGGGTATTCTGAACCCCTAAGACACTTCCAGAGCGGGGTTCCCTTCTACGCAAGTAGAACCAGGAAGCTGTCGCCATGTGCCTACCCTGGAGGCAGCCACTCCAGCACCTTGTCCTCACAGGGCCAGCAGCCTCCAGCATTTGGGCATCGGGCCAGCCAGGAGCACTGACTGTGTGGCGGGTGGTTGGAGACCCCAGGTGTGAGGCCGCCAGGTGTGGGTGTGGTGTGTGTGGGCGGGGCAGGCGCAGCTGACCAGTGACAGAACTGCAAGGCTTCCTGTTAGCCTGAGGCCATGATCTTCCAGGGTGGGCCTGCTAGGTCGGTGCTTGAAGAAAGCATCCTTCTGGAAGGGAGTCCAACTCCACACAACCACCCGTGTGACAGCGCTTTGGAACCCAGCGCAGTCGCAGTGACCTCAAGGCTTTAGGGCAGTGGTCACTTTGGTGGAAAAAAGGGAGGCAAGTTCTAAGGCCGTGACCCACAGTCCTACTGGCTCCCATTTCTCCCCACTTGAACAGCACCAGGTGTCTCCTCCGGCTGGGGGTCTCCACTGGGGGTGGGCAGGGCTGCCTGGCCAAGACCCTCCCTCCACCACCCTCTCCGCCTGCTGAGGGCCTCCGTGGGGCACGTAGGAGGACACACGTCAGTGGACAGCATAACTTTATTTCTCCAGGGCAGCCCCACAGATGCCCCTAAGTGAAAACCCATGTCTCCACAGTCACGGTTCTTCCCCAGGACTCTGAACTGGACCTTCACAGAATGAGCAGGGCTGACTCTGCCAGTGACCTGTAGAGAGCACGTGGGAGCAGCCCTCCAGCAACCCCCAGAGCCTTTCTCCTGCTCCTCTGACAATGACACTGAATCAGGGACTAATCAAGAAGGTGAGTCTGGGGGAACCTCATCTCTCCCTTTAGCTCACTTGATTTTAGTAATTGAACATTTATTTCTGGGTTTTCTTATTTTTATTTAATTGTGCTGAAAAAAATACCTAACCACGGATTGCCATCCTCTACCAAATTCAAACATTTGCATTTGAAGTGTGTGGTAGTGTTAGTGTGTTCGCTGGTTTTACAATACCCCTCAAGAACATTTTCATCTTGTACTCTATAGCCATAATCGCACCCGCTACCCACCTCCTGGCAACCAGCTTCTAATTCTGGGTTCAAGCTCCCTCCTGTGACTCTGATGCTTTAGGTAGATACCTCCTAGAAGGGAATTCAAACAGGTGGGCTTATTACACAGAGTATCGTGTCCTCAAGGCTCATCCATGTTGTCTCCAGCGACAGGATGTCCTTCCATTTTCAGGCTAAGCAATAGTCCAGCATGTGCATGCGTCACTTGTTACTCATCCATTCCTCTGGCTCTGAAGCAGTATGAGTCATGCTGCTGGGAACAAGGGTGCATAGCTCTCCCGACACCAGTTTTCTGGTCTTCAGGGTATAAACCCGGAGATGGGATTGCTGGTTTGTATGTTAACTCTGTTTTCAATCATTTGAGGATCCTGTACTGTTGTCCACAATAGCTGCATCCTTTGATGTTCCTAATAACAGTGTGCAAGTATCCAGCTTCTCAGCATCCTCGATATACATGTCACTGTAAATATGTGTTTAACAGTAACCATCTTCACGCATGTGCGGTGACCTGATGGTGGGTTTTCACTTTTTTGGGGACTAGTGATGGTGAACATCTCTTTGTAGACTTGTTGGCCATCTGTCACCTTTGGAGAAATGTCTTTAAGTCCTCAGCACATTTTGTGACCTGGTTGCTGTTGTTGACTTGTAATCATTCTTTGTATATTCTGGATGTGAGCTCCTTAGCAGACATGTGGTTTGCACGCGTTTCTCCAACTCGATACGCTGCTTTCTCTGTGTTATTTCCTTTAATGTAGACATGTTAACGTGTATACACTTGATCTATTTTTGCTTAGTTGCCTATGTTTTTGGTGTCCTCTGAGGGAAATTACAATCAAACCCATTATCGTGAAGGTATTCTTCTAGGGGTTTCAGTTTTAGGTCTTTCCAGATTTTGGTCTTCAACCCATTCTGAGTTCATTCTGCTGCATGGTGTTAGGGAAGGTCCAGCTTCATTCTTTTCATGCGGAATGCAGATTTCCCACCACCATCTGGTGAAGAGGCTATCCTTTCCCCATTGAGTGGTCCAGGCTCCCTCTCACAGCTCATTTGACTTTCGATGCAAAGACACAGATCCAAGACATATATACACATGTGTGCATGAACACACACACATGTCACTGTAGTCTCTTAATAAACTTGAAATAAGCCCTCCAACTTTGCTTTTCTATTTCGAGATTATTTTCACTATTCAGAGTCCCTTCAGATGCCATAAGAATTTTAGGATGGATTTTTATATTTCTGCCAAAAATATACACCCATCATTGAGAATGTGACAGGGGCTGTGTTGAATCTATAGCTTCACAATATTGACATTTCCCATTTTCAGGATCCACACTTTTCACTCCCATGGTTAAGTTAGGGTTTATTTTCATTTGGCTTTAACCATGGAACCAGACCCTACTGGCCCTTCTCACAAGCTCGTAACAAACCCTGCTACTCAAGTTTGCCTTGTAAACTCCTATTATCTCTAGAAAACATGATGTAGGTGCCATTTCTAGGGACCTATACTAAGGAAAATGTTCTCCACTTTAAACAAGAAATGCTATGTACACTCAACAGTGAAAATAACTTTTTTAAGGTCAACAGTAGGCAGAATAACTCTTTAAATAAACGTCCATTATGTCAAACTTAAGTGTACTCAGGCACTTTCGTGTCAAGTTGACAAGTTATCATACTCATGGGACATGCATGGGAAAGGGATCCGAAAACGGACCCCAAGTGGACATTTTTGTCCACCTCCTTCCTCCATGTGTCCCACAACCCCTCCCACCTTCTCCACCTTGTAGGCCCCAGGGTGGGCACTAGAGCATAGCGGCCCCATCGCTGGACCCCCAGACTGCTCCCATGGGCTTTTCTCTGCTCAGCAGGTGACACCCTGAGGTCCCACAGGGAAGCCCCTTTAAGGAAGGTGGAGTGAGAAGCCTCCTGGGGTGGCTTAGGCTCCTGAAGACTATTCTGGCCCTCTGGTGGCACAGCTGTCTCCTCCAGGCCCTCAGCCCGCCTTCCTACAGAAGCCTCACAGGGTAACTTCCACATTAACGAGTTCTGCAAATGCTCCGGTGTCCCCCTCCCTCCATTGTCCTATGTCTGTCCTTAAGTTGGTAATGGAAGCTAATGACATGACGGCTCTGCCTGCCAGTGCCCCTGCCAGCTGGTGGTCTGGGAATGCAGGGTCGGCTTTATCACTGTCCTAGTGTACAAGTGGGCGCTCAGAGATCCTCAGAAAGTAACATGCCAGCGGGGCAGCCCAGGCTCTGCTCCCTCCTGCTCCTGGGATGCCTTTCCTTCCTTTGTGGTGTGGGGGTCCCCGGTGTGTGCAGGTAGTATGGATGGGCTTCAACCATCTAATCCTGGAGGCTGTAAGGCCAAGGTGCCTGCAGGCAAGGTCCTAGCTAAGTTCTTTTTTCTCCTTACCCACAGCAGCTGCACTGTGTGTATATGACCTGGGGGGTTCTGCTGTCTCCTTCTCAGGATGCTAATCCCACATGGTGACTCCACCCTAGGACTACCGGGGTGGGGGGGCTATGAGCTCCACACAAGAATTTAGGGCACACCTAGCCTTCAACCCATGTCGGCGGAACTCACGCAAACCTTGGTTCATGTGACCAGCAGGAGCTGGAGGAGGCCTCGAATAGGGCATATGCTCTTCAGGCCGTCATTTCACAGATGGCAAAATGGAGATTCACTGCCCAGAGGAAAGGCTGCACACATCAGTGTGATGGATAACTCTTACGTTTTTGAAAGTTGGACCCTAAAGGACAGCTCACTGGATTCAGTTGGTCTTAACAATAAGCTGACATTTAGGGAACAAGATTTGTGGTCTAAGCAATACTCTTAGCTCCTACTACTAAGTGTTACCCAAGGTCAGGCTCCAAGAACCTGGCTGAGGTTGAGGCCACACCTCCATTATGGCACTAGGCTGTGATGCAGCTGATCAGGACAGGGCTCCACCGTATAAAGCCAGGAGAGAAAACCACTCATCTCAGCATTTTGTGGTAGTTTGTTCTGATCACACAGGGCACGGCAGACATCAGAATACCCTGGGTCACTGTGTGTGAGACCAGTCACACCAATACAGGTGGCTTCTTACAATGCGAACCTCCTTTTCAGATATGAGCTCTGCCCTGCTTTTGGCTTTTCCTTTATAAAACACGGGAGTGATCAGCAGAGAGGTAAGTACTGAGATTTACAAACACATGTCTTTCCCAGAGGTGACGAGAAAATTTACAAAACCCTGATTAATGAAAATGTCTGCCTTCTGCCTAAAGAGACAGACAAAAGAAATGCTTCTCTTCCTAGACTCAGGTTTCTCTGGCTGCCCTCTGCTCCCTGGCCCCCCCTATCTGAGGATGAAGGAACCAACATTTACTTTGGACCTGTCACTTGGCGAGCTTCCTTGCAATAATTATGACGAAGCAGGTGGGCAGAGCTGTCTGCCCATTTTCCAGTTGGGGCAGCAGAAATGCATGGTGAGTTGTTTCCATGGCCGCCCAGGTGGAGAGGCTCCGCCCCCCCCCCCCCCCGTGTGCCCTAGGGGCATTTAGCACACTGAGTTACCACACTCTGTCCCTGCCTCCCCAGCCCTGCAGGCCTAAAATGATCCTGAGCCACTTTGCAATGTGCTTGAATACATGAAAGGACAAGGATGTCTCTGGAAAGCCATGGCACAGAACAGAGACTCCACTTGATTTGCATTGATATATTCTAGCTTCCCATCCCAGCACTGCCAATTTCCCATCTAATACACGACAGCCTTCGGGGCCCTCATTTTCTCACGGTCTAATCAGTGTTGGGGAGTCCGGTTCCTAAGCCACCTCCACCGATTTTCATAAAGCTGAAATCAAACTGCCCTGCGGTCCCAGTTCTCTGTGAATCTAAACACAGCAAGTGCGTGGGGTGGGGACGGGAAAGGGAGCAGTCATGCAGTCAGAAACCCCTCTGCAGGCAGACTGGCCCAGCCCCTGGTCCCGACTGCGCGGTTCCTGACAGCGGCTGCTGCAGGCTGCCCCAATCCTTGGAGCCAGCACAGCCAAATGTCCACTGTACAGTTGTAGGGAGGTACAGGTCCCCACGTTCCCAGCCACATGGACACCATGAGCCACTGCTGATGGGCTCTGGTCTCTGGGCTTGGACACTGAGGTCACTGAGGGCGTGTCTGAAAAGTGCCGCCTTGCCCTGAATTCCGAGGCCTCTGCCAAAGAGGGTCCCCAACCCCGGGCAGCTGGACTAGCTTCCTGGAGGTCCCTGGTTCAGAACTCCACCCTCCCATCAGTAGGAGATGGTGTCTGGGCCTGTAACCCCGTTGATGTGGACCTGGAGGCAGTGGTTCCCAGTGGTGCTCTTGCGGGTGTTCAGTCTGGGATGTAAACTTTGGTGGGATGACTCCCGACCACTTTCCACTGAAAATCCTGGCTCCTCACCACCTGGCACCAACTGGGTTCTGCCTGCCCTCTGCTCCCCACTCACACAGGTCTGTGTTCTCCTTTCCTCCTGATGAAAGTCTGAGCTTGCTCCCTGGAAAGACCTACATTCTCTGCCCAGGTGCTCCACCTCTGAACAGAGAAAAAAGGCCACAGACCTTGGTCTCACTCAGAAGCCTCCAATCTACAAGGGACAGACTTGCCCTGACTTTCAGGGATGAAGCCCCTCCCTCCTGCCCACTTGGTCTCCTGGACAAAAGGCAAAGCTCCCCTTTCCGCTGAAGCTGAATGTGTGTGATCCCAGCACTGGGAGTCGTCCACGAAGGGGCAGTGACTCCAGGATGGAGGCATTTGGGTGGGGTGCGCAGTTTGGGGCTGTGCTCTTTGATGGAAATGTGTACATAAATGTTAGCGGTGGAAGTAGTGCAGCCTTGGGGAAGCATTTATCGCCACATACACTCAAATGGTCAAAGCATGAAATTTTATTCTAGGTCAGTATTCATGAGAGAGTAAAGCAGTGTATGTCAGAAAAGAAAACAATCACAATGATAGTGGAGAGCAGGCAGGTCTGGTGCAGGCTGGTTCTGGCTCAGGATCTGGAGGACAATGGTGAGAGGGTGCCGGTTCTTGTTCATTTGGGAGAAGCTCTTTCTGGGACGGAGTTGCTGTGAGGGTCTGTTTCACTCTGGACCAGGAAATGCAGAGGCCGTCACGTTGGGCTGGAGTCACAGTCTGGGGCACCACTTTGGGAGTAACGCTCTTACTGGGGTGGCAGAGTCTGGAACTAGAGGTGTTGATGCCCTTGCTGGAGTCCTGTGGAGAGCGCAAGAATAGGTTTGAAAGACAATGGATTTGAGCCAATGCTCGGACTTGTCCACTCTGAACTGGGACCCTGGCTGGCACCTGTTCAAGCTCTAGAGCTCCAGCAAAGGTTCGGCAGCAGCCTGCTCTGGCTCTGAAGCTGAGCGGGGCAGAAGCGTGTCTAAGACATGCCAGTGCCTTCTCCTGCTCCAACACTGAAGCCTGTAGAGGTGCTGCTGCTAGCTCCCGCTCGTGAGCGTGAGCTCTGTGCTGAGCCTGCTCCTGTTGCCAAGATGCTGGAGGTTCGGGGCTTGCTCTGGCTTCTGAGCTTGGACGAGAGCTGTGGTGGGAGCCTGCTGAAGCTGAGATGGGGTGTTGTCCTTTTTTTTTTTTTTTTTTTTTTTTTTTTTTTTTTTTTTTTTTTTTTTTCAGTTCTTGTACTCGATACAGGGTTTCTGCTTGAGCTTTCTCTGGGTCTTTGAGTGGAGCTGTCATTTGTGCTGGGTCTGGCTCCTGAGCGTGAGAGCGAGCTGCTGGCTGGCCCTGCTTCTCTCTGGAATGGGAGCTGGCACGGAAGCTGGAGTCAGGTATGGTGATCGTTCTAGACCTTGAGTGATCAGTATGACGGGATACTTATGTTTCTCTGGAGCTGGGCACGGCGGATGTGGTGATGCTTGAGCTTGAATTAGAGCTGTGACTTGAGCTGCCTTTGCTCTTAAATATGGTGTCCTTGCCTTTTTTTTAGGAAAGGTGCAGGCAGGAATGAAGATGAGTAGGCAGGCAGGAATTGAGAGAGAGGAAGAAACATTTTTTTTTTTTATTTAGTTGTTTTTTTTTGTTGTTGTTTTGTTTTTAAAGTAGGTTCTCTTTTGTTTTCTTAAGGTGAGGTACAGGCAGGATTGAAGGTGAATAGGCAGGCAGGCAGGCAGGGAGAGGAAGTAGCATTAAACAACTTTTTAAATTTCATAGTTCACACTGGTTGTTTCTTTCCGCACTCAGGACTCGAACACGGGTGTGTGGCCTGTGCAACTTGGGAGGGTACTGACCTAACCACTACTCCACCAGGGGGGGCGCCTGCCACTTGTTCATCTTGGTTGTTCCTGTGGGTTGGGGGATGCAAATCTGTGTCCTTAGGATAGATGTGGACTGCACTTAGGATGGAGGCAACTGATCTACTTCTTCATCCAGGCACATCAGTGGTGTAGCTTCTTGATCTCATTTTAATATTTTAAAGGAGACCTGTGGCAGGAATGAAAGTGGGCAGGCAGCAAACAGGCAGGAAAAGAGAGGAGGAAGAAGCACTTTATTTCATCATTCATCTTGGTTGTCCCGCTGGTACCAGAACGTGAACCCAGTTCTTGGGATGTGTGTGGACTGTGCTGAGACCAGAGGCACTGACCCAAACACTCCTCCACTGGGGCATTCTGATCTTGTTCTTAAGATTGAATGAGACTGTTACGTGAACCTCCTGATGCCCTGAATCAGAACCTAGAGTTGCGGCAGCTTCCGACTCTGGAACTTAAACTGGAGCTCGTTGTCAACCTGCTCGGGACCTGCTACTTAGGTTACGTCTAATTGTTAGCAGCTCTCTCTCAGGCTCAGAAACCAGACCCAGCACAAATGACAGCTCACATTCGTGGCCCATCCCCTCACAAATGTCTTCTCATTTGTGGCTGTCCCCTCATGCTCCACCAACCAGCTCCAGGAGGCAGGAGGTGTCGTCCTGCTCACGGCTCTCCGGCAACAGCGGCTGCTCCGTGAAGACCTGGTGGAAAAGGAGCCCGAGGGTCGTTCTTCTGCCCCGGCGTCCGCGTCTCTAAACCCCCCGCCACACCTGACCAGTGGCATCGGCTGTGCCTGAGCGCCCAGCGTGTCCCCTGGAGCCACTGACGACCCCGCAGAGGGAGTGGTGCTCCCAGGCGTGTGCGGGTGACGGCGGGGAGGAGGCAGAGCTGGGGACCGGGTGCAGGGTCTCCTGCAGCCGAGTGCTCCACCCCGGGCTCCGTCCACGGCTCACCCGGACGATGTCCTCTCAAGAAACCTGTGTCTGTCTGCCCTCAAGAGTCACAGACGTGAGATCGAGGGTCTCAGCCCCGCATCTGGGCCCTGCGTCTCTACTGTCCTGGGACAGGCCCGTCCCCATCAGGCACTCACACCTTCAGTCATCCAGACCCACGTCTTCCTCACGGAGAGAAGAGCTCATGTCCAGGAAAGGTGGGGTCAGTGGTCTGTGCTGTGACACCTGGGTCCTCAGGTCCTCCTTAGAGAATCAGAAAAGGTTAGAGGAAATGAGCTCTGACCAGCAGGAAGAACAGCAAGATACAAAGACTGATGATCCAAAGCAGAAGTAGGAGCCCACACTGAGGTCTAACACAGGTCTCTAAGAGTGTCATCAGAGAAGAGAAAGCGATGATGCAGCAGCAGGGAAGTTGTTAGATGTGACAAAGGACCTTCATGCCGACAGGCTTCCCCTGCTCTCTGAGAGTAGGACGATCCAATTTGATCTTGGTAGGTTGTTTTAGAGATCTGGAAAGACTCAATATTTTTCTGTATAAATTAACAGGAACAGTGTTCCAAGACCCCCAAATAATCCACCAGATCAGGTCAAATAGGAATGTTCTTCAGATCAGAGATGATAGGATTTTACATATTTGAGAAGCCAAAGACATCCCAGTTAGGACGAAGCAGCGACAGACAGAGCACAGCATGATGTTGAAACCAAGACAAGGAGAATTTTACATGAGGGACAAAGACAATTAATTCACAGCGTCCATTTTATAGTTTTTGCTGATTT
Organism: Solenodon paradoxus; assembly: GCA_004363575.1. Taxonomy (NCBI): domain Eukaryota; kingdom Metazoa; phylum Chordata; class Mammalia; order Eulipotyphla; family Solenodontidae; genus Solenodon; species Solenodon paradoxus. Next base: position 34,845 of record RJWH01001087.1, read on the forward strand.
TTCCAGAAAATAATGGCATATTGATTGTGTTGAAAGAAGGTAAAAGCCTCATGGAAAAGTATCTTCCTGGAATGAAATGGAAGTCAGCTGTTTCAGAAGCATAAACCAGAGGACTCCCCATCTGCAGAACACACAGCAGCTCTTGTGCTGTCTCTCTTGCTGCTACCAAACTTACCTAGAAGTATTAGCTGTTAGTGAGTCTTAACAAGCCTCTCATCAGAGCAGCTGAGGGGGACCAGCAAACTCCACCTCTGAAGCTCCACTGAAATACATGCTGTGTGCACTAGGAGACCCCAGTGGTATTCACCACAGCCCCAGGGAGAAGTGACCCAATGCCATCCAGTGGTACACTGGATAAGTAAATGACATACTCATTCAATGCAGAATTGCACAGCAGTGAAAATCAACATGCACCAGTGACAACTAGCATCAGGGATCATTCTCCCAAATAGCATTTTGAGCAAAAGAAGTCAGTTACAAAGAGCATATGGTTTATTAATCCATTTACACAGAGTTCCAAACAGACACAAGTAGACAGTGTAGTGTTTTGCAATACATGGACATGATTGCCATGAAAGATAGGACAGACATTCTCCCATTGGGCAGGGAGGAGGGGGCTGCATTTAGGAGGGGGTGCACAGAGCTAAGTGGGGTTCTAGTATCAGCCCATTTCTTAGTATGGATGGTGGCTGCAGACATACTCACTTTATCACCAATCTTCACAAAGAAAGTATTCATGAGGTTATTCACTGCAGTCTGATGTGTAATGCCCAAGATTTCAATCATGAAAACCATCAGCGTCCTCTGGTGGAGTAATGGTTGGGTCCACTACCTGTGGCTTAAGCACAGGCCACACACATCCCTGGGTTTACACCTCGGGCCGGGGAACAACCAAGATGCACCACTAAATTAAAACAAAGTGCTTTCTCCTCTCTCCTCCTGCCTGTCTGCTCCCCTTCACTTCTGCCTATACCTTTCTTTAAAAATAAAACTATCAGTGCCAAGCTGATTGTATAAACCATAATGCATTGGTGTGATAGAATGCCACACCCTTGCAAAGAGGCATGAGATCAACCCTTTCTATTGCTATGGTGTGATGCTCATAAGAAGGTACAGGACAAAAGCAAAATGCAGAGCCCTGTGTAGAGTTCTACCCTCTATCTCAGAAAGGACACACCCGTATGTGTACACACACATAATAACTTCTGTGTACAGACGTTCACATCACTTAACAACATTTTGGTCAACGACAGACCTCATAATTGACAATGGTCCCTGGAGCCTATGACATACCTCCTGTAGCAGCTGTATCATGGGGTTTGTGTAATTATGATGTTCATAGAAAGATGAAATCACCTAATGATGCATTTCTCAGAAGGACCCTGTCCTATGTGAATATGACAGTAACAGAGCTAACACCTCTGTGTAGGTGAGACACACGTTCCATGCATGAAACATACACACACTATCACAAGTTGCTTATTCTTGATATAAAAATGAACACTAGGAAGATATTTCGAAACTGACAAAAAAATGAATGGAGATGGGAACAGAGGTGAGAAGAGTTTAGGGTTTAGTGGAAGAGTCCCTTGAATATAATTTTTGAACCGTACAGATGTATTAGATATTCAAAAATTAAATAAAAGCCAAAGAAAAACAAAATAAACCCAAGCAGTGAAACCAAGTCTAAGCAAATTCCACCATCCATCCATCAAGTATGCAATCTAACTACAGGACAAAATCATTTTTTCACAGAACTTTCGACACAGCACTCAAGTTGTACTGAGTAATTAACGGAATATTTTTAAGGAATTGCAAAGAATGTAAAGAAACCTTAAACTTCACCCAGTAGTTGTCTTGTTAATAGCTCTTTTGGTACTGTGATTTGAAAGCAAACAGAATCTACTAGGATTTTCAGTGCAAGAAGAGTTAAACAATGTGAATCATAGAGGTGGGGATGGGAGGTGGTGAACCCTGCAATGTTAAATTTGAATTGGAAATACTAATGTAAATTCATGACTTAGGGAATACATATCAATATCTTGACTCTGTCCACTAAAAATGCTGAAAAGCTTAGTAGCCCTGAGGCTCCAAACCCAATTAGGATTCAGATCTCAGGTTTTAAAAACTACCACCCACTAACGAAATGTTCTCCTTATAGAAGGGCTGATTTCAGGTCTTGAGAAAGATTTAAGTGAGCTTAGTTGTACTATAAAAAAGGAGCCCTCTGACATCAAAAGACACAGATGTCTCGGTTTCTGATCCCAGTTTCTGGGACAGTTCCTAAAGTCCTGTGATTTCCCAAACAGTAGTGCTTTTTGTCCTCAAGTTCGGTCTCTGGCCTGGTCCCTGATTCCTGGACCCCTTGGAATGTCCTGGGTGACAGGACCCTTTTGTCTCTAACAAGTTGGGGTCCTGGATGGGACAGGTCACCAGACAGACTAGTCATGATCAGAGGCCTGGGACGTTCTGCCCCATTCGTTCTCTCCCTGGATGGGGAGAGAGGACACAAATGGAACTCATGATGCATAGTTGGTGTGGTGAAACCTCCCTACAATTCCCACACATAGGTGCTCTTTTCAGCCTTCACCCACGGGGAGTGCGAGAGAGTGTGGAGAGGGCACAGAGATGCATCCTCCTTTCCATGGATCTGGCCCCTGCTCTCTTCCATATGACCGGCTACTCTGTCCTTTAGGGGACCCTTTTGTCATCCATTGGCAAAATGTGTTTCCCTGCACTCTAGCCAAGGATGGCACTCAGAAAGGAGTATGAGAACCAAGGCTTGTCCTGGAGGGAAGGAGTAGTCAGAATTCCAGAGGATAGATAGGACCTGCGATCAGTGTCAGAGCGGGGCATCCTGTGGGGTGTGCTGCGATCTCCATGTGCCAAGTGTCGGGACTTAGTTGAATGGAGGGTCACCCAGCGGGGATCATAGAGTCTTCGTGTGGGGATGATGACCATGCCCTTGATGACCACAGAGGCATTCAGAGTATTGTGTGCATGAAAAAGAGTTTTTTTCTACCGGCTCAAAAATGATGGCTCTGGAGTGTCAGCTTTTGTAACACAAGTGCCTGACTTAAGCTTTGATGTCCAGGCGTCCATGTCAGCAAGGGCAGCTGGACTAGCACATGGTGGAGAGGGGCAAGGTGGCTGGCCACCCCACCCTACCTGTGCAGAGTGGATTGATTTATACGACCACTGGGCTCTGCTTGCCTGTGTCTCACTTGTTTCCTTTTCTTCTTGTGCTTTTAAATCCCTGCTTTCATGTATTACATTCCCCAATAAAGAGTGGTCCCAGGAAACCCTAGGAGCCTACCCTGAACCCCAGTAAAAGCAGGACCACAGACTCTCCCATGAGTTCCATTTCTGTCTCCCCTCCCCATTCAGGGGAGAACAAATAGGGCAGAACAGGAAATAGGGCAGAAGATTCCAAGCTTCTGCTCATGACTATGCCAGGTGTGCTGTGGGATTTCTGGGTTGGTCAGTAATATACCTCTGCTTTTTTTTTTATAAAGTTCCCTTATGGTTATGCTGAAGGGTGTCTGCAACCTTAAGAAGCACAGGGCAGCCCGATCACAGCTCTGGTCATTGAGAGGGTCATTGGGACTGGCCCCAAGGAGGCTCACTCAAGAAGACACAGAAAGCTTGAGTATCTCTGTAATTATTAAAGAATTGAGTTTGTTGTTTGAAACCTTCTTTGAAAGGAAGCTCCAGGCCAGATGAGTTCTCTAGGGTATGGTACCTCACATTTAAAGAAATAATACCATTGTGCACACCGTCCCTGAGAATAGCAAAGGGAGACTACACATCAAAACATTCCACGAGGCCCTTGGTACCTGGATGCCACAATCAAAATAAAAATGACAAGAAAACCACAGATCCACCTCCATCAAAAACACAGATGCCAACATTCATAATAGTGTTTTATCAATTCAACCCCCAAAACACACAAAAGAGATGACCTCTCAAAGACCAAGTGGGATTAGCTCCAAGATGCAAGGTTGGTTTCACATCCAGAAGTCACTGAGATTCATCCTATTCCCTGACTGAAAACAACAAACCCTACAATCTCCACAAGAGATGCAGAAAAGGTTGAAAAAATATCCAAGATCCATAGTTGGTAAAAAATCTCAGCAATCTTGGAAGGGAAGGGAACTTCCTCTACCTGAAAGAGGGGATTTCTGAGGAGCTCCAGGTCATGTAGCGCTTAGTGGTGTGTTTTCTCTCCAGACCAGAGGGAAGAAGGGCCATCTCGTCTGGCTTCCACACTGCAGTGGGGATTCTGGCCACCGAAATAGCCAAGAAAAAGAACCCTAAGGCTTGCAGATGAGAAAAGAGGTGGCAATGCTGACTTTTCCTCCCTTTGAAGATGATATGGTCAGTCCTAGGAGGCTCATGGAATTGACGATAAACTTCTAGGGCTACTAAGTGAGCACGGCTGCAGAGCTCATGGTCGTCATTCAAATCCAATGTTTCTATATTCTAGCAGCACACAATTCAACATTCAAAATACAGTATCTAAGAGCATCGAAATAGGAGCTATTTAGGAATAAACAGGATAGAAGATCCACATTGTACAGTTTCAGCAAAAATTCTGGGGAAGAACTTTGACCAGACCCCCACCCTTTGACATTAAGTCTCCATCCAGATCTGGTTTGGTTCCTCGTCCTCCATCACCCTTGTGCTGTCTCTTCACAAAGCCTGTCTTCAGGATAGTGAATAGGAATGCTAGGTTACACAGTTCTCCCTGATGCTCCTGCTCCTCCTCCTGGGCTATAAATCCCCACCCGCCCAGAGTGCATTTGGAGTTGATTCCAATCTCTCCCCCATGGTAGAACCCCGTGTACATGTCCCCATGGGAGTCTGACTAAAGTCTGCCTTGTTGCCTTCAAGAATATCTCAACTATTTTCTTACCAGGGCCCAGTCACAGGTGAAGGGCAGCCTGGGAAGCAAGCCTGGCAGACATGCTGTGAGCTTCAGAGCACAGCAGTGGATGTCTGGTCAGGGAACCCTCTGCAATGGGGGCCTCCCAGGTGCAGGTTCCTGCTACCCCCCTACAGACACTTCAGGTGATTTGTTCTAGGCAGTGACTTCACAATTGGAGTGGCCTTTATTCTCATTTAGAAGTCTATGCTCAATTTATTAATTAATGGAGAGAGTGGACGAGTACATCTTTAACATGAAGGATCTTTAAAAATGTTTATTTTTCCTCAGATCCTTTTCTCAGAATGTTATAGAAGGGTGTGCTCCAGCAAAATGAGGGGGAAAACTAAGAAAGAAGATATTGTATCCCAGAGGTAGGGCCTCCAACTCCAGAGAGGGAGGCAAGGGTCATCCAGATGATGGTGGACAGGGAAAGAGGGACGAAGGTGGACAGGGATGGAGGGACAAGGATGGATAGGGCTGGAGGTATGAGGGTAGACAGGGATTCAGGAAGAGGGTGGACAGGAATGCAGGGCAATGGTTGACAGGAATGGAGGGATAAGGATGGACAGGAATGGAGGGATGAGGGTGGACAGGGATTCAGGGACAAGGGTGGTCAGGGATGGAGGGACATCGGTGGACTGGGATGCAGCGTGAGGGTGGACAGGGATGCTAGATGACACCTCCCAGGCTGACAGAGCAAGTCAGAGGCTCCCCGAGTGAAATCCTTTAGAAGATGAAGTCGGTAAATGTCTAACGTGAGAGGAGATTTATTTTAACTCGAGGCAAGTTCAGGAAGTAAGCTGATCTAAGTACCTGGAAAACCAAGTAGGCAACCAACCACAAAACCAAAGGCGGATCTGAAACAGCACACAGCAGGCTGCAGGGGTGAAGACTGCAGCTCAGATAAGTAAAACCAAAACCACTCCGCACAGAGGCCAGGTTGGGGACATGCATTGATCCAACACGCAGAGCCCACACAAGCAAAGGTTATACTGGCCAACAACATTCTTGAAATGCTGGTGTTCAGGGGCCACGGGCTCCAGTGGTCGCATTTTTGCCTCTTTGGAGGCAGGGCTGGAAGGAACAATGAGAACAGAACTGTGTGCATCATGCAGTGATTCCAACAGGAGCCCAGCACCAGGCCAGGACTTCACACCAGCCACTCCCGGGCACGGTGGGACACTGGAAGGGGGAGATGCACCCATCATCCAGGAGCACAGACAGTCCCCTCAAAATAAAGTTCACCTCATCTGCTTTAGACTCAGAACAGCACACGCCCATGAGAGGGAAGGGGAGTTGCAAATGGATTTCAAGAGCTGGGAGTCATTCACGCCTGTCCTTGCCCACAGAACCCACATGCTGTGCTCAGTTCAAACCTAAATCCTGAGTCCCTGCTAGAGCTCAGATCTGATTTTTTACCACCTAGTACTCTGGTGCATCCAATGTTTTAAATGAGAAAGGGCTACGGAATGATTTTACCCTCCTTATCTGACACATGAACAGAAGCAAATCCATCTTAGATGGCACTGTGGGAAGCCTAACCTGGACAGTTTCTCTGCCAGTGCTTACTTTTCTTTCTCTTTTAATCATTGTTCTCAGTTTCTCAGAGTGCCAGCTTTAACTTTGTTGTGTTTTCCTACTGTGCTTTTGCCTGCTGTTCATTGATTTCTGTTCTTTCTTTTGGCTGCTATTCCTTCTTTGGCTTCCTGCGGAGAAAACTAGTTAACTGATTTTCAACATTTCTTCTTTCTAGCATAATAAGCATTTGATGTTAAAATGCCCCTGTCACCTACATCCCACAGGTACTAGTACATTGTACTTTCATTTCTCCTCCGTCAAAAGCATGTTCTAAATTTACTGTGATGTCTTTTTTAACACAGAAGTGTGTTGCTACTTTGCAAACATTCAGGGATTTTCTAATCCTCTGTCTTGTTGATTTCAAGTTTAATTCTTCTGTTTTCATAAAATATGCTCATTATAATCTCAGTCTTTTTGGAATCAGTTGAGACCTAATCTGTCAATCTGCATTCCGTCTACTTTGATATTTTCTTTGCAACGGGAAAGAGCATATATTCTGTAGTTGTTACATGTAGTGTTTAGTGTATTAGTTCAAGTTGGGTAATTATACCCTCCTACTTTTCCATATCTGGATTTGCTGGATGGTTCTGCAGTTTGAGATGCTTGTACTATCTCTGACTATGTTTTTAGATTTGTCTATATCTTCCTTTATTTTGAAATTCTTATACTTTTATACAATTTTAGAAATTTTACGGTATCTTGGTGAACCAAACCTTTTAAATATTCAATATTTGAGGATTGGTAGATATTTCTCTCTCTGTTTGAAAATACAGAGAATGTGTGGGCCTGGATTTAATTTTTCAAATAAGTATTTATTTTTAAAATCCAGAGAAGAGAGAGCCATCACCCTGAACTTTCTATGGTGACCTGCTCCCTGGTGATGGATGCCATACATCTTGACTTCCATTCCAACTGCCAATCTCTGAGCTGAGTTTTTCAAATCCACTAAGAGTTGAGAAGACAGTTTCACACATGGAGGTCTGAAGATGGGAAATGGTGCTTTAAAGGCATGCTCATAAAGACCTTCTGAATACTGTTACACCTCATACATTCACTTTTTCCTAGAGTTTTTCTCAGATTAAAAAAAAAAATCCTCTTTCCACATTGTCCCACAAAGCTAAACTATTATTTGCAGTGTTGTTTTCTTCCTGAATTTTTATTTTTGGGTTATCTATCAAGCTAGTTGTCTTCATTTTATTCTTCATCTAGAAAAAGTACTCTTTAGTCACTCTATCCGGCATCTCTATTTCCCATCAGTGAGTTGAACATTCCTTGGGGGGAGTATGGCAATGTCTGTGTGCAGTTTTGTTCACCTCATCAGTCATCTATTAAGATGATAAATTTCATGACTTTAGAGTGAATCCAGAATAGCAGAGATGAGTAACAAGACATTTTCTATAATGAAGAATACTGATTATTGTTGATGCCATGCCCTCCCTCTACTCTTTATACAGAAACATGCATTCAATCTGTATGTTTGGAACTGATATTCAGATAAATAGCTCTCCAAACTAATCATAAGAATACAAGTGCCTGCCATTCAGTTGTGCCTAGAAGTCAATCCTCTCCCCAATAAAACATAGCCTATAATCAAGGGTGAAATGGTACAGCTATACAAGCACAGCCTGTACTTGAGTGTTCATCATTGTAAATTGAACTCCCCTGTAGCTTCAGGTGCTTGACCAGGAAAAAAATCTTCTAAGGTCATGTCTCTCCACTTCCTCTCTTTGCCTCATTCTTCCAACAATGGCTGGTGAACGCTGCTCCCATGGAGCCCGGTCACTGCTGATGACCTGACCTCATCCTCGCTAGTCCTTTGTCCACGCAGAGCAAATCTCCCTGAGTAAGTCCTGAGCAACATGTCCACTCAAGTGACAGTTTCTCTGTGTTGTCCTAGGACCCTGTGAGGAGAAGGATTCCTCTTCCAGTAAGAAGCACTCTTCCTCTTCCTGGATACTTCTACCAGAAGAGATTCCCTCTACTCTGACGGTCAGTTTATTTAGAGAAAATATGACTTCTTTTCCAATCAAGTTCAGATCTGAAACTGCTCATGTCATGCTGGTTATTCAGTGGTGCCTACTTGGAAGGATGGAGGAGAGTCTTCTTGATACTTGATTCAAAAAGGCATTCAGAACTGCCAGTATCTATGGGCTTCTCCCCTGGAAACAACTTTTTCTCTTTGGATTAAGAGTCTAGTCATTGCTAATCAAAATAGAGCGATACAGTCTCCTGAAAAAAATTTACCTTCTCCAGATATGTCCTTTAGCTACTTTTAGGGACTTTCAACTTGACCTTTGTTTCTCATCTGATTATTTGTAGAGTCTCCAAGAGAAAAAAAATCCATGTCAACAGGATTCCACATGGTCTAATTCTCATCCTGATTTTCTCTCTCTCGTTGTAAGTCTTCTCGGGAACAGAGGACAGTGGTAAGTATTCTGCAATCATGCGCTTGCTGAGGAAACCATCTAGATCAGTCAGGTGGGGCTATCTTAATGGCTTTTATCTCTGGAGCCTTCTGATTCCAGTCACCTGATGAGAATGAGGATGGGACTGCAGGAAAGTGGTGTTTCCAGGTAATGAAGTTTGGACACATTTCCATAGTCTCTGGTACAGTTGTGTCCCCTAAGGGGTTATGGGTCTGTGTGAAAGGTTCCAAGAGGGTGTCCATCTGTGAGGCTGTATGGTATATAAGAATGCACAGTTTGTGTCCGACTGAAGTCCCACCGCAATCCTGTGGTAACTTTCATAATTACAATCAGACTACTACTTCAACTGTATTCATTAGAAAAGCCAACACTTTCTCCTTTCTATCCTATTTGTTTTTTTTTTCCCAGTCAAATTTCTCAATAGTCATTACTTTTTACTTTGTGTTTTTTTAGATTTTAATCCTTTGACTTTTGCAACGACACACACCTAGACTTTTCATTGACTGGAACATAACACAGGACTCTAAGATAAATGCTGCCTTCTAATACAAATGTTATTTTTAATAGTCTTACTGGTGAATCATCACCTGTTAGTGCAGCATCCCCACAGATTTGTTTATGAGATTTTGAAGAGCAGGTAAGGGTTTCTTTTCTGTTTATGGTGTTAATGACAACATTCTGCTGTAACACAGTTTAGCAGACTTTCTTCTGAGATGGTTGCTACCTAAAAACAGTTAAAAGTTTCATGCCCAAAGTTATAGTCTATGAATTACAGCTTGACTTTTGAAAAACAGTTACAGAGGAGATGAAATGGCATGGTTTATATCTCCTGTATAATGTGGATGTTTTATGGGATAAAATGACACAGGTTGAAAGTGTGGTTACAACAGAGTATTGAAGAGGATATAGGATCCCAACTGCTGTGTTGAAAGCAGTGAAATAAGTTCCTCCTCTTTAGGTCATATCTACAATAGTATATCTTTATGGGGTGTCCTGTATGTAACTTTGTTCTTATGGACTCTGTCACTGGTGATATCATCTCCCATATGAGAGCAATGCCTTTTGGTAATAAACAGAAACTTATAAGACTGTGATCAACATATCTAATAAAATAACAAAGACTTTTGTTGAGAACTGGATGACTTAATTCTTAAGAATTGTTGAGTCGTTTTTCAAGGATATATTTTGGGGTTTTTTTTGTTTTTATTTCTGAGAATTGGGATTCTGTTTCTATATATCAAATGGGGGCTCTGAAAAGGACTAGTGGGTCTCTCAGAACAGGGTTTTCGTTGTCTTTGGGGGTACTTTTTATCTTGTGAATGAGAGGCTCTAGTTCAAAAATGTGATGGGTGTTTGAGAGTGAGAGAAGCTATTGAACCATTCCTCACTATTGTCTGGCAGAAGTTATAGAAATCCTAGCAACTTCAACATGGGTGAATATGAAAATGCTCACATTACTAGAGATTAGTACATAGCATATTAAAATTAAAGTATCTCACTCTTACAGGTCACCAGGTTACAATGCCACAGTGGCAGGTGGGTGAGGACATGGAGTTGGAACTCTCACATGCTGCTGAGGGAATGTCCATGTGCCCACCATTTGGTGAATGTCTCAGTGTACAGTTGACTGTGCCTTTGACCCAGCAATCCCACTCCTGACACATGCATCAGAGACACATGAGTGAGACAGGGACATGTGTCCACCTGGAGGCTTACACAGAATCATCCTTCGCAGCATCAGTCTGGGTAATCACCTTCAGAAAGACACAGATTATGCAGTTTTTGTGCCACATAACTCCAGTGTCACCTACTGACACTCATCACACAATCAACTTCTGCTTCTCATAGTCACATAGATGAAATGTATTATTCAGGCATAAATTCAGTCAGATAGAAAATGATAAAATGTCCTTTGTATATGAGTTTTAAAAACAAAATCTAAAATACGATGGTCATCGTCAGAATGGTGAGTCTCTGGTTGGCTGTTCCTGGAAAGTAGCATCCTTGAGGATGCTGAAGTGATGCAGATACTCTGTGTACTCATCTGAGTGTTTACATGTTTTTGTTTCTAGAAACCCCCATCAAACGATAAACTGCATTAGGTAAAATGAGCTTCTGATAATAAAGCAGTATTTCCATGAAGTCATTTTCATACCTGGAGGCTTCCTCTGATTTGCCAAATATTTATGACAAAAAAAGTATCTGTCTAGTTAGGATTGGTTGCTTAAAGGAAAACTAATTCTTGATGAACCTCTTGTGACAGTTGGTTTGAAGTATCCTGACTTCCATATCAGTGTCAATAAAAATAAGTGAATGAATACAACTGAGTAAGAGATTTTCCTAGAACTGAGTCCTCCCTAGCAAATGAAATCTGTTCTGCGGTCCAAGTTAAGCAGATTTCTCAAAAAAAAGCATCCCTTAGAGAAGAGAGTAGCAGTGCTATAGACTGACAGTGACTCTCTGTCCTCCTAGATCCCCTAAGGGACTGGTGAAGGAGATAAATGTCTAGTGACAGGACAGAGAAGTGTCTCCACCCAACCCCAAGGTGAACTCCTTGTCTCATGTTTTAGAAAAACTTCCTTCTTGGTGTCTCTGGTTTTCACTTGTGTTCATACATGAAAACAGGATCACATTCATTGAAGATATTAAATGCTGATATTTGAAGACACTGAAAGGAGAATTTCAACTGTATTGTAAGAAAATCTTTCACTAAAACAATTTTTCTATGTGAGTGAAGACACTTGAAGGCCTTGAGAGAGACAATATGAAAAATTATTGACCTTTCCACAGATTTTTCTCTCACTTGCTTTGGGAGACTTTGACATTATTTCATTTATCATAGTCACCAAGAAAACAAAACCACGGAGCACAACATACTCTGATCCTCACGGTGTTTTCTTTTCTGTCATCTCAGAAGCTATCAGAACAAGTGAAAACTTCACTATCCTGGATTCACTCACTTGCTCAGGAACATACCAAGGTATTGACAGGTGGGGTATCCATGCTCACTTCAGTCTGGAGAGCCATCCTGTTTCCAGTTCTTAGTGGAATGAGGATTAGGGGTTGAAGAAATCAGATTTCTCCAATGAAATTCCATGTTTACATGCTACAGCCATTGAAAAGAATTGTAATTCCTTCCAGTGCTGAGAGGTTGTTTGTGTGAGGCTAGGAGTCTTGTTAGATTCCCAGTAGCAGTGTATTATGAATGTGTATGTGAGTTTGTGTGTATATGTGTGAGAAAATGAGAAAGAGAATTTTTATGCTTCCCCAGCAAATGTCTGACTTTAACTGCACAATTACCAGTGTTACTCCTCACTCCTTTCTCCACCCTGATCCATCAAATTCCTGTCACACTTCACAGTTTCCCTGTGTTAACTTGTATTGTCAGCAGAGTCATAGTTGGGGGGTCACTTTATCCACCACTCCTCAGCTGGATATAGTGCAGAATGGAGTCATTCTTAGCACCACTTCATTGGAGAAATAAAAATATGAACCAGTCATGGGTCCGGGGTTTAATGCTCTGGACCATTGATCTACACATCTCACTCAGCATGATATCCTAGTAGGAGCAAGGGAGTTCCACATCCTGTATAAGCTTTGAAGTGTCTGAACTACAGAGATCATAAATACTCTCCAACATTATAACTCATCCCAATGGTCACACAATGTCTAGTAATGGGTTCATTTTACCATCGCCTTTAATATAGTCATGAGCACGAAATCAGGACACTTTTTTATTTTGTATAATTGAAAAACTATGAACTTTGGCCAGTATTTTCCTCTTTTCCCTCTCCCTAAAGCCTAGAAACCCTCATTCTATGTTCTCTTTCTCTGTTTTCTAAATTTTTGTTTCCACGTATTGTAGCATCATGTCGCGCTTGACTGGCTTATTTCACATAGCATATGTCTACTAGGTCCATCCATGTTGTCAGAGGTGGCACGATTTTCTCCATTTGAAAGGCAGAATAATATCCCATTATTTGCATATACCACATTTTATGTATCTTTTTATTAATGACATTTAAGTTTTTATCATACCTTAGCTATAGTGAATTGTGATCCAATGACAATGCGGCAAATTTATAACTTAGATCCATATTTCAATTCTTTTGGCTATATCCCAAATACTGGGACTTTTATATCAAATAATAATCATTGTTTTAATTTTTGGTGGAACTTTCACTGAGGCTGCCTCAGTTTACGTTCTCTGTTGTGTGTTTTAAGTACACACCAATCCCCAAGGTCTTCCTAAAGTCTACTGTGATTCTGAGTTTTGCTAGCAAATAAATAATAATGGGATTAAAATTGTGAAGTGAAAATAGAATAATGATACCAGTCTATTAAATGCCTTAGAGATAAGACACAATCTCCAAGACTCATTATTTTATTTTATATACACGTACTATATTTGACCTGGTTAAGCATTAATGTTACAACGGAAATAAAAATGCATTCATAACTCAGGACTGGCCACATTTAACACAGAAAATGTCAAGTAATGTTTTGAAATTAGCCTGTGGTTACATATTAGCAGAAATAAATCCTTCTGCCTGTAGATGTGCTCACAGTGTATTATTGCTTTTAATTAATAGATGTTTTTATTAGGACAGAATACGATGAACATAAAAACTGAGATGATATGTCAAATTCATATATCATCCTAACCCCAAACACATTTTTCCCCAACACAGTTATTAAAAATGTTCACTAATATGGTATATTTGCTGTAAATAACACACCATTATTGATACATTTTTTCACTCATTAAAGCCTGCAGTTTCTGTTCAAGCTGACTCTTGTCGACATAGAGGAATATGGGCTTGACAAGTGCACAGTGTCATGGGTCCCTCATGACCATGTCATACAGTGTGGTCTCACTGCCTTCGACACCTCTGGGTTTCACCAGGCACCCTTCTCCACTTGCTCTGGAAATCTTAGCAACCACTGCTCCTTTTCATGTCTCTATAGTGTGTTTTCCCAGAATGTCCTGTTTCTGGAATTGAAAACGGTTTTTACAGGTGGATTTTTTTTACTCATCTATACCCACTTCATGTTCATTCATTTGTGTGTGTGTGTGTGTGGCTGGATAGCTTAATTATTTTACATAACATTCAATTGCATAGATGTATCAATATTTATTTAGTAAATAACCTGATGAGAGTCAATATGGTTGCTCTCAGTTTTGGGGATTATCAATAAAATTGTCAGAAGCACTCCTTGGCAGTTTTCCTGTGGACATATCCACCAGGCAAATGTCTAGCAATGAGATACTGGATTGTATCGCTTTGTATTGGTTTGAGGATTTGTTAGAATTCAGTAGTACAGCATCTGGGCCAGGCACTTCCCTAAGGATATGGATTTGCAACCCAGGAATAGAGGAACAACCAAGAAGAACAACTACGAAAATAAATTAAGTTCCTATTTCGCCTCTCTCTTCCTGTCTGTCTGCCTCTGATCACCTTCATTCCTGCCTGCACCTTTTCTTTAAAAAAAGTAATCACAGCAAATGTGGCAGATTTTAGATCCACTTCTATTCTTTGGGATATGACTCTAACAGAGGTAGGTCAGATAAAGAGACAGAATATGGAAACAAACAAAATGCTCAAGCAATTTATGACACCAAACAAGCCACTCAAAATCAGTTTACTACGTATAAACATTTTCGAAGAACTGTTACTTATTTAGTTGTCATTTTAATTATTCTCCCCCTGTTCCAGGCTTTCAACCAGGGTCCACAGGCTCTACGTTGCCTGTGCCCCTGGTATAGAGTTAACATCTGATCCAGTAGGGTGCACCATTACCTATAAACTTTTAAAGGGACAATCTCAGTAGGGGTTCAAAGAGATCTTTAAAAAGTCAAATTTAGCCCCTGATTTTATTTTTATTTTTTCTATTTAAAATTTTTGAGCTAATTTGGATTTCCAAAATATTACATACCCATATGTACAGTCTCACCATTCATCACATATATGAGACCATACCATTCCTACCATCAGATTATCAAAAATCCCCCACCGCTGTCCATTGAAGTCCATTTGTTTCCATTCCCCACTCCTACCCTGTTGGAAGCATAAGTTCTAGTTACAATATTTAAGGGCTGGTTTTTGCTTTGTTTTCCTGCTATGTTTCTTATATTCTATATGTGAGTGAGATAAGCCATTATTCTTCTTTCTTCTGCTGACCCATTTTGTTTTCCATAGTCCCTTCTAGTTCTACCCCTGATGTTGCAAAGACAGGGTTTCATTTTTTTAGGGCCATCTGGTATTCCATTGTGTATATATATACTACATCTTTATCCAATCATTTGCCAATGGACACTTTAGTAGAATCGGAAACTACTAAAGTATTGCAAATATTGCTATTGTAAATACTGCTGCAATGATCACTGGGGTTGAATATATCTCTGTGAATTACAGGTATTTTTTTTTATGTTCGGGTAATTACCAAGAAGTCGAATGATGAAATTGTACAGAATTTAGATTCTCAGTTTTTTGAGGAATGTCCACACTGCTTTCCATAAAATTTGAATCAATTTACACTACCACAGCTGTGTAAAAGTGTTTCGTTTTCTCCATGATCCTGGTTTATTAAAAGCAGAACAAAATTAACCAATAAGAAACATGAAAACAAACAGTACTGTCCCTTTAAAACAATATTTATGATCAGCCTAAGTGTTGCTTAACCCAAATTTGCTGTTTCATTTTTTTAGATAATAGTCATTCTCAGAAGAGCACGGGAATATCTCATTGCTGTTTTGATTGATATTTCCCTAATAACAAAATAGGAAGAACATCTTTTCATGTGCTTGTCAGCTATCTGTATGTCTTCTTCAGGGAAACACCTACTAAATATTCTGTTCATTTTTTTGATTAGGTTTTTCTGTTTTTCTGTTGTTGAGTTGTATGAGTTCTTTATATATATTGGATTTAAAGCCGTTACCAGATGTATGATGCACAAATATATTCTCCAAGTCAGTAAATGTATTTTTTAATTTGATGTTAGTTTCTTTCACTAAGCCAAAGCTTTTTAGTCTGATGCAGTCCCACTTAATTTTCCTTCTTGTTGCTAAATTTAAGTCCCCAAAGAATCTCTCTAAGACTAACTATGGAACCTATTACCAATGTTTTCTTCTAAGTATTTCATGGTTTCCGGTCATAAATACAAGTCTCTAAAACATTTTGAATTAATTTTTGTGTATAGTGTTGAAAGAATAATCCAGATCCATTCTATTGCATGTGGCTGTCCAGTTTTCCCAATACCGTTTTGTAGAAAATACTTTCCTTTCTCCATCCAAAGCTCTTGATTCCTTTGTTGTCAATTGACTTACCATATACGTATGTGTCAATTTCTGGTAATTCAGTTCTATTCCACTCATTTGTGTCTCTGTTTTCATTCCAGTACCACACAGTTTTGATCACTATCACTTTGTAGTAGAGTTAAGCTGATCATATTTCAAAATGGAGCAAAATGGGACACAGATTTGGGACTGCCTCAACAGACTGGGCCAGGGCATCTCAACTGAATCTGTTGCCCTATGTTACAGATGGCTCTGGTTTATTAAAAAAAAGACAAAATTGATGATCGGGAAACATGAAAACAAACAATATCGTTCCTTTAAAACAATATATACAGCATATAGTCAGTGTAGTCAGCCTAATATGGGTCAAATATTGGAGTATAATACCACCATTTTCTCCCTTTTTCTGGTGATTGTTTTGGTTATTTAGGATCTTTTGTGATTCCACACAAATTTAAAACTTTTTGTGTTATTGATTGAAAAACACCAGTGGAATGTTGATGTGGATTTAATTAAAATTACATATTGCTTTAGATAAAATGGATATTTTAAGATCGTCAGTTCTTTCCAACCATAAGCATGGAATATCTTTCCGTCTCTTTGCATCTTTCTCTACTTCTTTCACAATGTCTTAACTTTCAAAAATATTTTGTTTCTATTATAAATAGGATCATTTTCTTAACTTCATTCTCTTCTATAGCATTGTTTTCATGTAAAAATACAACTGATTTTTGTATGTTAATTTTATAGTCTGCCACTTTACTGTACTTGGTGATAAATTCTAGTAGATTTTGTATAGAGTTCTTACTGCTTTCTATATATATTATCACGTCATCTGCAAATAGTGATAATTTACTACTTTTTCAATTCAGATTACTTTTATTTTATCTGCTTGCCTAACTTATCTGCCTAGAACCTTCTGTCTGATGTTAAATAGTGGTGGGGAGAGTGGACAGCTTTGTTGTATTTCTGATCATAGAAAAGAACTTTGTTTTTCACCAGTGAGTCTGATGTTGGGGGTGGGGGTGGGCAGTTATCATTTCTGGTCTTTCTTATGCTAAACTATGTTCTTTCTATTGCAATTTTCATCATTGGGTGCTGAATTTTGTCAAATGCTATCTTTGCATCTATTGATATGATCATTTGATTTTTTCCCCTCCTTTTCTTGCTGTGGTGATGTATTTAATAGATTTCCTTTTGTTGAACCATCCTCACACCCCCAGGGTAAATCCCACTTCATTATTATGGATGATCCTTTTAATGTATTGTTGGATTTGGTTTGCTAATATTTTGTTGAGGATTTTGACATGGAGAATTAATTTGAAATTGTCTTCATCATTCACATATAAGGCTTTTGACTCTTCATATGAAAAAAATTTTTTTTCTACCAATGGCCACTCATTTATTATTTCAATGTGAATGTTTACTTTGTAATCTTGCTGCAGTTTTTAAGCAAAAGATACCATGCTCTTTGAAGAATTTATATTCTTCAATTCTCCCTAATGTGATATATTGAAATGTCCATGAGCTTGCTTTTATTTTGCAGACATTTACTGACCAAGTTTGCTGCCAGTATTTATGTCACATTCACTCCTTTCTCCTGAAGCTGTCACTGCTGCCCCTCTGCTGTGTCAGCACTCGTTGACATGTGATCCCTGGACTGTCCTCATGATGCAAGAATGCACAGGACAACTCCTCCTCTGCAGGATGCCCACTGCCTGTGTGTCCACAAGCCTGAGGCTATGGTTCACATGATGGCATTCATGGATCTAATCACTCATTACGGGACTCTCTCAGATGAGTCACCTGGACAGGGCTATGGAGTCAGAGGCTCCAAGGCCCTTGTATTGTGTAACTCTTATCATCTGTTAAAGACTGCCATGGAGGGTGTTTCTGATGTGGCCGAGATCCTGGGTCAGTGACTCCATCAATGACAGTTCACAGCCAGAGGGCACAAAATGTCTTCGGGGTGCAGGGAGCCTGGGAGTGCATTTCTGAAATCCTCAAATGTCAGTCTACAAGACCAGCATTTTGTCTTCCAGCAAAATAAACTTGTTTATGCATGTTTTTTCGAACTGTCTCAAATTATGTCTGTTTTCTGATTCCTTCCAATAGGATTGATGACTTTATATGCCTGTTATGTTTTTATTTGTTCATTTAAAGTGTTGGATACCCCTTTGAAGCCTGGGTTCCCTGGCACCCCCTTCTCCTGTATTTTACATGTCTGGGTGGCTCTGGACATGTCAATTATTCTCTTTCTTCCTACTGTCAAGAAATTCTATAGCCCTGAATTCAAGAGTATTAGTAGCTGATGTAATTTGGTGGAGGAAGAACAGGGGAAGGAAATGAAAATGTGGAATGCTGAAGGTGAAAAGGGTCAGGCAACTGTTCACATGTTCTCTCAGCTCTCTTCACTCCTGATCAAAGTGGGGCAGCTGCTATTGCAACAATGACAGAAGTGGGGACTAGAGGCAGGTGAGAATCTGAGTAGGCGAGTGAAGGATGTCCTGAGTACCTCTTCCAGCTGGCCAGAAGATGTCTATGCCTCTGGTGGCTCGGCTGGAACCTCCAGCAGCTGCTTGAATGGGGTGGAGCTGAAGATGGCTGTAGGGTCCCTGGTCAGTGCCCTTGGAGGTATCATTTCATTTTATTGTTGATACAGAGCACCCCTGGGTGCTATCAGCATCTCCTGCTGCAGGACCCCACCCTGCCGTCCAGCCTCCTAATGTCAGCAGGAGCATCCTCAGCTAATCCCTAGATGTATGGTGAGTCATTGAGGGTGGCTTTGAACACCCTCCTGCCAGCGCTCCTGGGAAAAGAACCAAGAACAGGTCTCTGGTGGTGGAGCTGCCCAAAAGCTCTCCTGGCCCCAGGGTGCCTCCCTGTGGCCATATAGCAGTTCTGGCATGGAGCAGGGGACACTGCCTGCCCCCACCTACTGGGAATTGCCAAACCCTGGTCTCCTCAGCCTCTGGGGACCCTGTGGAGGCCTCCTCATCTCAGATCAGCCTTTCTAGAGATTTCTTTTGTGTGTATGTCAAATTCCAACTAAAGAAACACTTGGAAGCAATTCAAGGCTCAACTCACTTGGGTGGGCTTACAGGGGCAGGAATTCATTATTTCAGTTACTTTTATTTATTTTCCAGTTCGGGAAACAACAAATAGAACTGGTTTTATTTACATTTTAAAGGACAATGTCTTCTGTATACTTTTCCTATTGGAATATAGTAAAACCATACAATTCATGTTTTTATTAACATTGCATGATGACTCTTTCAAATGAAAAAGCACAGACAGGCTGGTAGGGGTGTTAGAAAAAGGACCATTAGGAGAAAAAGGAAGATGTCAGCACACAGGCCGTCTTAAACTGCAGGTCTCCCAACATGGAGGTACTTAGTGCAGGGTGAGGGGCAGGTCACCACTCCCATCAGACCCTCCTCACAGGCCCAGATGGGTGAGATTCTACCTTTTCATCCTGAAGTCTAGAGTCCACCCCTTTGCATCAGTGTCACTATCCAGTGGACAGTCACATGGAGGCTCCCAGGCACACACCTATGTCAAATCACTCCTGTATGACATATAGACCTGCCCTGCTCACAGAAAACACATTCAACAAAGAACAGCAAACAGGCCCCAGTGCCCATATGTCTGACCCTGGGGACCTCAAGGCCCAAGGTCACCTTCCAGGGTCAAAGAGGCTCTGGGTCCTGCACACCCACTCCCTGAAGCCCTGGTCTCTCCCTGCCTATATGCCTCCTCAGGGATTCTGGCCCCTGAATTTGTGTTTCAGATTCTGGTTTGGTGCCTGTGAAGAAAGTGACAGGAGGCATCAGCCTGGACCTAAGAAGAGACAAAGAGACACAGACTCTGGAGGTTCCAATTAGGACACAAGCTCACCTCTCCGCTGCTGCTCCCCCAGGCACTTCATTTAGTGCCCATTTTGTTTATATGCTATAGCTTTAGTATTAGTTTTATATTTAATTTGGATGATTTTAGATTAAATAATTTTAACACTACTCTCAACTTATAAATTATTTTTCAGGAAAATAAAACCTATATGTAGAAAATAATCCTATAGAGGTAGAATGTAATGAACTCTAAGGTCGACCACAGCACCACCATCCAGATCACTCCTCTCGTATAACTCAGTTTTCAGAGAATAAAATAACTGCAAATTGAGTTCTTGTTATCCTATTTTCTTCTAAGAGAAAGAAAGAGAACAATTTAATGTGCAATAGAATAAAAAACTAATTCCTGGCATGCCATGTTGGCCTAGTGGTTAAACCTGCTGAGTACAGTCCACAGACAACCTAAGGACCAAGGTTCACAATCTGGGATAGTGAGGATGATGAATAATGTTTCTTCCCTTCTCCCTGCCTGCTCTACTGTCTCTGCTCACCATCATTCCTGCCTGCACCTTTCTAAAACAAAATTAAATCACTAAAACGCTAGCCAGGGTGACCATTTTTTCCATTTATTCACATTAACTTTAACTGCTTATCCAGGTTGTCGGTTGAAGGGATGTTAACTATAGGCACAGCTCTCAGGTGACAGTTGGTTTGGAATGCCCTGGATTCTAAGAGAACTTGGGAGCCAAAAAGACCACTGGTCACTTGAGGCAGTCAACTAGTGCCTGGGAAGCTTCTTGTGAGGCACTGACACTGTTCAGATTTGAGGGATGGCCACAGTTTGGGCCTGCTCTGGTCCTTATGAGGAAACCCATTGTATCTTTTAGGTCAGATATTGAAACCTGGAAGCAGGAGACCGTGTCAGGAATCGGACTCTCCTGATTCAGGCACCTCCTCAAGGGCACCAACTGCTCCCTGCAGGAATCCAGGGGGCCAGTTCTTTCAAGAAAGAGCAAGGGAGCCCTGGGTTCATGGGCAAGGCATGATGTAGAGTCTCAGGTGTTCAAGGAGCCCTATCCTCAGGGACGGCTTCCATTCAGTGCCAGGTTCCCCATGCATCTCTGGGAGAACTCTAAATGAATCACTTAAAATCTCTACTTTCAATGCTGTGTCTTTGTGCCTGGGTGACGGGAATCCAGCTCCTGCTCTGGCTACTCCACAGGACCTATGTGAGTATCCCAAGAGAGAAAAAGTATTTCCTGTGAGCTGCAAAGCATCCTTCCTAGGTAACGGATGAAAAGTAAATGTTCAATGTCCCTAAAGCCATCCAGTCCCCTTTCTGGAGACAACCTTCCTACTTTTTAAGCATCTTCTTTTAAATATTTAATGACTGAACACCTACAGAGCACTTGTGGAAGCACTCTGTTCACCTTTATCTATATTTAATCATTTTTATCTTCACGCCATAGCATAACACATAGAGTCTATTGAAGTTTGCACAGGACCACGCGGAGACTGGCAATGCAGAGGGGTTACATAATTTTTCCAGATTCAACTGGCTTCTGGTGGGATTTGAAGCCCGATCATCAGGCATTAGCTCTGTGCTCTCAGTCACAATATTATGCAGCTTTTCTTTGCTTTTTTTTGAAGCCAGGCAGGAGTGAAGGCAGGCAGTTAGCAGGCAGGAATGAAGAGAGAAGATGAAGAAGCAATTTATCTATCTGGCTCATTTTAGCTGTCCTGGGTCATGAACCTGGGTCCTTGGGCAGTATGTGGACTGCTCCCAGTCACAGGTTCAACCTTGAGCCACCTGGGTACCTGTGTTGTTTTTCTAAATGGTCTCATCTACATGAGTATTTGCCTGCACAGATTTTGTTGGGTATTTTCAGTGCTCCAAATGCAAGGTCTTCCTACGGCCTGCTCTGATGAGGCGGCTCTCCCAGGCAGCTGGTAAATAATGGATCACAACTTTGAACTGTGAAGAAGTTAGTGAAAATCTTACTCCGGTCTTCTGCCAGTGAGATGTCCATAGCTTTCTCTACTGTGAATGCATTTGCAGCATCTTACCTGAGAGATGCCAAGAGAAAAGCTGTTCTTCATTTGATAAGATGTGCACCTCATCCCCAGCAGTAGGTCAGAAAAGTGGGTGCTCTACCACATGCCACGAATGCATCGATGGAAGGTACTGTGGAATTCAGTCAAGAAGTAGATTCAAGACAGTGACTGAAGTTTAATCAATGTACCATATGGAAAGGTATGAAAATGCTAAACCAAATTCTTTTCTATTTCATGTGTGAAAAAATTAATGTACTGAGTCAGTCAATGTGGTTATGCCCATAGGAGTAAAGCTGCATTTGCAGCCCAGGTTTGGGTAAGATTTAATAGCAAATAACATCTCCAGTTAAGTTTGGATAGCAGCTGATTTGAAGGAAATAGGTCTCTCCCTGAGTGCTGTCAGACTATTACTATTTTTATTACTTTTTATTTTTTTAAAGGAAAGGTGCAGGTAAGGATGAGAAAGTAGGTAGGCAGGCAGGAGGACAGAGTGGAAATATTTTATTTATTTTATTTAGTTGTTCATCGTGGTTGTTCCCCTGGATGCGGGTCATGAACTTGTGTCCTGGTGATGTATGCATCTAGCCAGGGGCTGCATGTGTAATTGCTAAGCCACCAGGAAGCACAAATAGTGTTTCTTTAAAAAACGGTAGGATATTATTATTCTAAAAAAAATTTAAAAACTCCTATAATTGATAATGACAGTGTTAGCGAATAATTAAGGTAGAATATTTGGCCAGGAGTTGAATTCATTTCCCTAATAAAAACTAATCCACTGTAAAAAAATTCTATGTAATCTAATGCCAAAGAAAGGTCGCTTGTCTATGCCTGAGATTCATATGTGTGTTGTTGATTTATTTCACAGCTAATTGATCTCAAGTTTGAAAACCTGGAAGTATATGCATCATAGATGATAACTGTCATAGCAGTAACACAGTTCCATGGAGACTGAAACGGTCTTAGAAGCTGTCAAGGACATAGTGTCAATTTAACTGGCATTCAAAGTGGGAAACAGGAGGGAAAGGATTGTAATCAAACCCAGATTCAGATGCTTGTCACTTGAAAACTAGCACTGAGACAAGTGTTGATGTAAGAGAAGAAGGTTTATTCTAGAAACTGGCAACTTGAGGAGGTGGTAGATTATTGTCTAAAGCCCATCTCTGCTTCCTCAAGTTCAAATGGAGCTGGGACTATGGTACATGTGGATCAGCAGTTGATTGGCCATCTGTGGTCTCACTGGCAACCTCTGGTTGGCTTCTGCTTATGATCAAATTAACATGTGGTTTTATGATGACATTTGACAAGAGACAGAAAACAAAGCCCAATAGACTTTTACACAGTAACAGGTCACTTTCATTGAATTGTAGTATGTAGTTAGTACCACTCACAGATTGAACATTTC
Source organism: Solenodon paradoxus (assembly GCA_004363575.1). Classification (NCBI taxonomy): domain Eukaryota; kingdom Metazoa; phylum Chordata; class Mammalia; order Eulipotyphla; family Solenodontidae; genus Solenodon; species Solenodon paradoxus. The sequence continues at coordinate 58,378 of RJWH01001087.1, forward strand.
ACCTTGATTTAGATTGCTTTGACCTGCAAAGTCAAGGGTTCTATGTCTCTTTTCTTTTCTGCTCCTCTCCTTTGCTGCCTTTCATTCACCAATTGGATGGCCCAGCAATGCTCAGTCCATGCTTGCTAACCTGCCACGTCCATACACTCTACCCCCATGTCCACATCAAGAAAATATCCCTGTCTCCAAGCTGTACCACCAATGTTGACAGTCACTCCGTGCCCTCCTAGAACCCCGGGCTGGCTGGAGGAGCTTCCTAGTGCCAGCACAAAGGAAGAGGCCCCAGCTAACGCCCAAGTGAGGTCACCTGTGTTTTGAGGTTGATGTCTTTCTTTGTTGGTGTAGTCATGTTCCATTCAAGCCATGTCTGAGCATCTGAAAATGTGTGTTACCGGTGGTTATCCAATTTCCATGGTGGAGGTGGAGGGAGTGACAAAAGGAGTCTCTTACCAACAAATGCTTGATTCAAGAGGGCATTTTAAAAAATGACAGCTTCACTTACACACTGTATGACAGTGTGCATTTCCCTCAGCAGCAATTTCTTCTTGGAAAAGAATGCAATTGCCAACCTAATTGAATGAAAAAGCTGGTGCCTTTTGGTATGAGTACACTTGCTCTATTTTTCTTTGGCATTCCCTCGAGTCAACAAGGTTTTCTAGATTCACCAAGAGAACAAACATCCTGTGCAAGCAGAATAGACTGCGACCCTCTCCTTAAAGTGTTTTCGCTTCTGTAATTGCAGGTAAACTCAAGAGCCAGCAAGAATGATACCTGTTTTTGAACCACTCACTTACTGAGGAAAAATATGGAAGGAAAAGAAGGTGGCATTTTTTTCTGCTGGTCTTAATCAGGAGAGTCGTACTGACTCCATTTTCCTTCTGGGAGTGAGGATTGGGGGCGGGTGTCAGGAACCAATTTCCAGGTGGAGAACCATGGACAGGCCAACAGTCCCACAACAGTCTTCAGCTGTGCTCCCTCTAGTTGGTGTGAGTCTGCACACAAGAGGCATTTGTGTGTGTTTGCGTGGTGGGGTGTGATTGTGTAGGCAATGAGTATAGGTACTTGCTTGTGTTTCTCCAGTAGATATGTCTCACTTGTGCATCATACTTGTCAGCATCACCATTCTCAAACTCCCATAACCACTGCGCACTTTTCATACATTATGTCATCAATACTCACCAGGTTGAACCTTTGTTTACTATACTTTCAGCTTGGAGAGAGAAACTGAGGTGAAGAAATGAATGAGCTAAGCTCAGGAGCTCTGACATGGAAGGGCCACATGTGAACCCATGTGCTGATGCTCTGGATCACTGACCTGCACTTGACCCTCAGCTAGATCATTCGTTTGGAGCAAGGGAGTCCCAGCATGTGGTGGTGCCTGGAAGTACTACAGTACTTCTAGAGCACTAGAGTACTGCCATCAGTATAAGGGGGCCTCAGTGGTCACACAGCCCTGAGCATCCAGAGATGCATTTCCCAGCCAACTTTACCAGAGTGATTATTGCGAAGCTCCCTTAGAGAGCTCACAAGCTCCTGGTCAGCTTACAGATTCTGAGGTGTGAGGTCTCCACTAGGATAAAGTGGGTCAACGTCTATCAGTGCTGGGTTATTTCTCAGTCTCTGGTCTAAAGCAATAATAACCAGGGAGAGATTTTAGTGTGTTTAATATGGCACTCACAATCCCTAGGAGTGTCAGACTGTATGGGCTTCATATCCCAGAACAGTGTCAAATAGGAACAGAAGGTATGGATTGTACTAGCCTAGACTCTGCTTCTCATTTCTTTCTTGCACCTTTCCTTTGCCTTCTTCCCTCATCCATCCAGTAGATGGCCATAGTATCACTTTTTAACCAGTCACTGTCACATGTTCCCCCACATCAAGTTCCCTGCCTCATCTATGAGCAGCTCCACCAATGACTGACAACTACTACAGGTCCTCCTAGATCCTCCCAAGGGCCTGATGGAGGAGTTTCCCAGTGACGGAGCTGAGGAAGAGGCCCCATCAAATGCCAAAGTGAGGTTGCCTCTCTATCTGGTTTAAAAGTATTGCTTTTTGGTCTCTGACTGCCTTTTTCAATTCAATTGCTTTTATTTTTAAATTATGTCTCTTGTTTATACTGCTATATGTTTCTTAGGATAATGAATTCACACCTCAGCCTGCATCTCTTTCACACCCCACTCTCTCAATTGAACTTACTTAGGAAAGCCTGAGCAAGTGTGTCACAGATTACATTGACAATCTCCTTGTGTGGGGACTGTAGGTTTCTGACCAACAACCATTGATTTAAGAAGCTCTTTACACATGGTAGCACCAAGTCATAACCTGTGCGGAGGCCTTATCCTCAGCAGAACTTGGACTAGGAATATTGCAATTGGCAACCAATATGGACTTGAGATATATTGGGCCCAGCTCCTGCCTTTCTCATCAGTGTCCTCTGGGCTTTCTGTTGAGGCCTTTAGCTGGATGGTTTCCCATCTGTGTCGCTAAAGTCCTCAAAGAACAAAAGACCACACAAACAATATGCAGTGAGAAATCCTCAGAGTCTTTCTTCTCTGTAATTGCAGGCGACCTCAGGAATGAGTCAGCATGCCACGTGCTCAGACCCCACCACTCGGTGAGGGTAAATGTAAACGGTAGCAAGGTGCCCTTTTCTTGCTGACTTTCACCTGGAGAACCAGTCTGACACCACTTCCTGCCAGGAATGAGGGTGGGGATGGATATGGTGAAAAAGCTGATTTCCTGGCTAAAGAACTATGGCCATTTTTTTTCCAACCAGCAGTTTTGAGCCCTTGAGGTAGTGTGGGCGTGGATGTGTAGTGGGCTGCGCCCCATGGGGGTCTACGTAGTGGGATGCGCATGTGCACAGTGTGCGCATGCGTGTGTTTGCAGCGCATGCGTGTGTTTGCAGCGCATGCTGCGTGTGTTTGCACGCATTAATGGAGCAGCGCAATGACAAATGTCAGCTTCTAGATGAAAAATGCCATCCTCCTTGCTTTGTGTGATGATATGTTAAAGTTTCACATGTGGCTCGCATCAAATGTGTCCAGTTATTGTATGCCAGGTGCACCTCAGTATACGTGGGGAAAACCCTCATCGCCACCCTGGAAAATCTTCACCAGGTTTTAGACAGACAAGCTGTGTTTCAGATGACCATGGTTGGGTCAAGAACAGCTTCAGTTCATACTAAATCTCGCCTCTGTCTAGATCTATATATTCTCTTCAAGGCAATTTGATTGAGCATGAGAAAAAAAAAAAAAAAAGCAGCCATCACCATCTCTATTTCACAGAAGAGAAAATGTAAACTTGAGAAGGTGGGTGAATGATGGGACAGTTGTCCAGCCTGAGCTGGGGACCTGGGTGATGCAGATTAGGTCTTTATTACAAGACCCCACTGACTAGGCAAAGATGCAAACTTCCCTGAATTTGGCATCAATTCTGACTTTAATCTGGGCCTCCGATCCTCTGATGTGGGGATATCGCAGGACCTGAGTGAGCAGTGGCCCAGTCCTTGCTCCCACAGATAGCAATAAATGACTATTCTCCAATGACACTGCTCCCTGGCCCTTGTTCATTACAGAACCTTTTGTTAAAGAGGCCTGAGCACCCATCTCAGCTGGAGCGCAGGGCAGGCTCTTCGTGCGCAGGGAGGCCCTGCTGCAGCCCCAAGCACACCCAGTTCTTCAGGACCTTGGGGAAATAGGAGGCTCCAGGCAGAGTTAGACCATTTCAGTCCGATTTCATATCTAAGAGTTTGCCTCGAATAATGCTGTCAGGATAGAAATCCCTTTCCACAGCTCCTATCACTGATGAGCCAGGGTCCCTGTGTGCTGGGACAGACACTGCATGCAGGGGTCAGAGAAGCAGAGGTCTTCTTCAGGGGCTGGGCGTCAGAGTGGGACTTGGCTCCCTCCCTCAAGAGGACAAAGGGGAGAATGTACATCCAAGGTGTGGAAAAGGCCCCCTCAGTAGTGTGACAGCAGAGCCAACATGCATGTTCCTGCTGAAGCCACCGGATGAAACAGGGTCTGTTTTCTTCTATAGACCTTTGCTGGGAAGACTCAAGGTAGTTAAGTCCATACAAGTAGAAAGCAAGACAATTTGTGGTTTGAGATTCCTTTTGGTTCATGACTACTATGGGAAATAAACTGTATTTTAATATTATTTGTCCTGCAGGTGTCAATATTTTTCCTGACAAAATATAGATTACTCAACTGAAAAACGTCACTCAACCTCAGGAGCTCTTTTCATGACAAGATTGTCACAGAAATTCCTAATCTCTAAATTATAGATTGTCCATGCTATTGGAATTTTTATTGTGTGGGATAAAAGGTAAAAATCAGTGAGATTAAGAATTCATTGACTGTCATCCAGTGGACTCCATGGCTGAGAGCAGGACAGAGCCTTAGGTTGGATTTTAAGAAGGAAAGATTTAACAAGGCAGAAGAAGACACAAAGGAGACGCAGACCGTGTCAGGCATGTGGGGAATATATTCCAAGGTTGCTAGATGAGGAAAATCAGTATAGTATCACCACCTGGGCCCGGCTTTGGCCACTCATGGGGTATTTATACTTCTTTGGAATGGGATGAGGAAGCTCTCATGGTGTGAGCTCTGTATGGATGTCTTCCTAAAAGCCTGGAGATACGAGCTTCCTTTCTGTCCCATCGTCATCTCCATCTCCCCATGTGACAAGCCAGACACTTTCTTCATAGAAGTAGGTGAGAGGCAGGAATGGATTCAATTCTCCAGTTCGTCTACCCAGACCATACAGGAACCGTCATCAGGATGACAGAATATGGGATCACATCAGAGGCAAGGAAGTTTCCAGACCTGGTTCATCTGGGGCCAGGAGGGCCCAATTTCTAATTTTTACCTTCTCGTAAAAAATACCTCCTGGAAGTCACCACCCGAAAGTCCTTTTCTACACACTATAATCTAAAAGCTGTCTGGTCCTGAAACACATTTAAACTGAGAAGATCTCACACCATGTGGCCAGAGTCTCAGAAGATTCTAAATGCAGTAGAGGTCAGAGGGGCACTGGCCCCAGTGCTGCATGAACTCATCAAAGAGATGGGGATGGATCCAAGAGTTGGGTGGTCCTTGTTACTCCCTTTTGTGTTTTAGAGGATACTGATTTGACCTTGTTCCCAAAGGTCCTGAAAATCTCATCCCCAAACTCTTTCTTCCCACTCGTGGGGACAGGAGTCCAGGCATTGATGAGCACTGTGAAAGCACCACCCATATCTTCCTCACTCATTCTCACCCTATTGCTCAGCTCTGGACAGCCCCTACTGGCTCCACTAGTTGTGTGAACACAGCCCTGGACTGGGATCTAGCTCAGGTGTGGAAGGGTTTTCGCTTCAGCATGCTCAGGCTGCTGGGCCCACACTCAGCTCAGCGCCTACCCTGGTTCTACTCCAGACTGAAGGTGAGACTGCTGGCTCCTGAAGGCAGTGAAGCACTTCTGTAGCCAGTGGCTCTGTGAGGAATAGTGCCTGTGTGCAGGGCCATCTTCCTCTCCTTTACGTGTGAGTCCCCATTTGGGAATTCCTCTAGGACTTGGTGCTGACCTTACTATGCTGGTGTCCCCAGCGTCACACATCCTGCTGCCATGTGTACATGTGCCGACAAGTGATGGCACAGGTCAGGTCAGCACACTGCTCTGCAGGAGCAATCAGGCACAGGCAGACTGTACCCTCCTCATCTTTGAATTCTAGAACTGCACTTCTCTTGTGGGAGCCACTAGCTAGATGTGCCTGCTTATGAATGCAGGAATTTAAATAAAATGAAAAGTTCATATCATCGCACTAGCTACATTTCCAGTGACTGTTATGCACATGTTTATGACACAGACATTTTCACCCCCTCGAACATTCCCCCAGGCAGGTGCTCTGAGCCTTTACTGGATCTGTTCATGGAAGTCATCTGACGCAAAGTCTTTCCATTATAGTTGAATTTAGGTTTAATTTATTAGGAGCCAGAGCTATAATGATCCAGTGAAAATGGGAAATGAGGCATTGAAAGAGGGATGATCTCTTTGATGTGACGTTTTGCAACTGATCATACCTTGTTGAAGGGTTCCAACTCTGCTAAGCCCGGGGAGGGTCTGAGAACCCAGAGCAAAGAGCACAGTGATGCTACGCGAAATAGCGTGGGCCCAGCAAGAGGAAGAGAAGTGGGTGAATCCTCTCTCCAAAAGCCTTCTTGTACGTGGCTCTGTTTCTAAAGACTGTATTGTTATCCAAAGATATGATTCAGATACTGAGGATGAAGACTCCCCAGGTAGGGAACAATACTCAGATCAGATCCAGTGGAAGAGGGTTTCCAGAGAGTTGGATTAACTTGCTGCCTTGGAAGCTGAGGAAGAGGGCTATCAGGTTAGAAAGAAAAAGTAATCAAGCATTCTTTTCAAATTTTAATGACATAAAAGCAAGAGCTATCATGTCTATTCATTTTGCATGTATGGTTTGTATTGATTTCTCCTACTGATAGGCTTTTTTTTTTTTTTTTTTTGCCTACAAGACCTGTTCTCTGCTTCTGCCAAACATAGAGCATTTGGTTCATTTGATTAGCATCTCTTGAGAACTCAGCATGAGAGTTATTTAACTGGGTTTTGGTGTTGACTTACAATGCAGTATCTGGAGGGACATAATTCCCTGATGTGCACTTGAACCTGCAGACAAAGATCTAGCCTGTGTCAGGTGATAGGTGGGCAGAAGACCCTCTTCCTCTGCAGTCAGGGTTGGCAGCAGCACTGTCCTGTTATATCTTCATGTTTGCTCTTGGTTTAAAGGATGTCCCAGCACTGGTAACATAGAAGACATTTTCTCACAGCTTCTACATGTCTCCAGAGCCTTCTGGAAGAAACAAAGTGGAAGCACAGCCTGGAACACATTTCTCACCTCCATTCCTCACCTAAATCACAAAACCTGGGAACAAAACCTGTACTTCCTTACAAATGAGAGAGGCCTATCCAGCTGCCCACTCTAAACCTCCATGGCTGGCAGGATTTCTAGAAGATTTGTAGGAAGGGCCTTGCTTCACACATGATTTCCTAGCCCCATTAACTTGGTCAGCTGGGATTGAGTGGGACCAGGACAGAACCTCCAGGTAGCAGGATCGGGGGGTTGCTGTTCCTCCAACCCCAGTCATGTGACATTTCCTCTGGCCTACCCAGGTCCCCACCTTCCCAGTCTTTTTAGGCTCTGAGTTACCCTGGCAAGCCTGTGTATGTATGTGTCCACATGCGTCATAGAAACATGGCATCCTTACTTGCAGACTCAGGGGAACAAAGTTATTTCCCTTATAATTTCATGTTCATCCTGCCTAGTGAACAGGGAACTTATGGAGAGTGTGGGCATCTGGGAAGACTGGGTCTTACCTGCCTGAGATCAGAGCAGGCACAAGACAGTCATGCTCATGGAGTCGGTGAAAATTCTCTCCCACTGGACCCATCACATCCCCACACCCATGACAGAGACTCACTGGGTTTGGGTGAATGGCTAATTGATCAACAGATTGATCAGGGAGGGTAGAAGTCTATCTTTGATCTTATCTCTAACATTCCTATATTGAATAAAAATAAAACAGTGGAAGTTGAGCAGGAGAAAGATTGGACAGTAACTAGGAGGAGAAAAGAGTCAGGACAGAGGTGAGAGAAACAAAGGAAATGTCAGGACACAAAGCCACAGAGATAGTGACTGCCTGTTGGAGGAATAGGATGACAAAGGTGTTCCTTCCTGGTCATGGTTATCAGATTTGCAGATGGGAAGGAGCCCTGAAGACCACAGACTCCACATTGAGACCCTGGGCAAAAGAGTAGTGATGAGAATAGAACTGAGTTCTGGAGTCAGGTTGAAGTTCACAGGCATTAAAATATTCTTTATTGCAGTAAATTTTATTCTACACATTAAAATAAACTCATATGTATAGGTTCCCCCATATATGCATTTCCTGTTTTTCAAGTATATGTCAACACACCCTGCCCTCCATCAAATCACCAGTTCTTTAAATATTGACCCTGCCTGTGCCACCGCTCATTCCCTGTTGATAACCTCAATTCTATTGCAAGTGTCCAAGGGTTGGTTTTGTTTCATCTATCCCTTTGTTTTTTCTATTCATATTCCACTTATAAGTGAGGTCATCTGGTATCTTCTTCAGTTGATTTAGTTCACTTAGCATAATCCCCTATAGATCCATCATGTGATTCAAATGACAGGAATTCATATCTTCTAAAGGCTGTACTTTATATATATATATTATATATATATTATATATAATATATATATAAAAATGTTCCATTGTGTATATGTATCACATCATCTTTATCCATTCTATGTTGGACATACTTTTCATGTGTTAGAGATTGTGAATAGGGCTACATTAAGCAGGGGGGTGCATAGATCTCTGTGAATTTCTGTTTTTATATCTCTTCAGTAAACACCCAGAAGTGTGATGGTGGGTTCATATGAATTCCATCTTTTTTGAGCAATCTCCATATTGCTTTCCATAGGGCTTGCACCAGTTTGCACTCCCACCAACACTGTAAAAGTGTTTCACATTCTCGCCGATATTTGTTATTTCCAGACTTGTGGAAAATAGCCTCTCATATGTAAGGTGATATCTCAGTGTCATTTTGATTTGCATTTCCCTGATAACCAACAAGTTAGGAACATCTTTTCATGTGCCTGTTGGCCATCTGTATATCCTCTTCAGAAAAATGTCTCTCCAATTCCTCTTCCAATATTTTTTATTGGATTGCCTGTTATTTATTTTTTTGACTTCTTTTTATATTTTGGATAGAAGCCTTTGTCAGAAATATGAAATACAATTATTTTCTCCCAGTTAGTAGTTAGTCTTTTTTATTTTAATGATGTTTTCTTTCACCGTGAAGAAGGTTTTGAGTTTGATATAGTCCCAGTTTTCTATGTTTCCCTTGATGCTGGAGTTGAGTCCCCAAAGGCCTCCCTAAGACTGCAGTAATGGAATGGATTTCCTTTGTTGTCTTCCAAGAATTGTATGGTTTCTGGTATTATGTCCAAGTTTATAGACCATTTTAAGTTTATTTTTTGTGAATGGTGTTAGAGTATTCTGGCTTGTTTTTTGTTTCGCATGTGCCTATCCAGTTATCCCAACACCATTTATTAAAAGGAGTTTTCTTTCTCCATTGTATATTTTTGGCATCTTTATCATAGATTAACTGACTGTATGTGAGTGGGTCAGTTTCTGGTGTTTCAGTTCTATGCCACTGGTCTGTGCCTCTGTTATTATTCCAGTACCGTACTGTTTTGATAACTACTGCTTTGTAATATAGTTTGAAGTCTGAAAGTATAATACCTCCAGATTCATTCTTTTTTTTTCATAATTGCTTTGGTTATTCGAGTTCATTTGTTGTTCCATACAAATTTTCAGATATTTTGCTCTATTTCCTTGAAATAAACCCATGGGATTTTATAGGGAATTGTATTTAATCTATATATTGCTTTAGGTAAGACGATCATTTTAGTGACATTGAATCTTCCCAACCCTGAGCAGGAGATGCCATTTCATATCTTTGTATCCTCCTCTATTTCTTTTAAGAGGTACTCACTCGTAGGTTTTATTGTACAGATTTTCCACCTCCTTTGTTAAGTATATTCCAAGTTATCTGATTCTTTTTATTTCTATTTTAAATGGCATGGTTTTATTTTCTTCTAGCATGTTGTTTGCATATAAGTATGTGGTAGAATTTTGTGCATTGATTTTGTAACCTGCCACTTTACTGTATTCATTTGTTAGTTCTAGTAGTTTTTAGGGTTTTCAAGATACATAATCGTCATCTGAAAATAATGAAAGTTTTACTTCCTCCTTTCCAATTTGGATTCTTTTAAATTCTTTTTCTAGTCCAATTGCTCTGGATAAGATCTCCATACTATGTTAAATAGCAGTGGTGAGAGTGAACACCCTTACCTAGCTCCTGACCTTAGAGGAAATGCTTTTAATTTTTTGCCATTGGTTGTGAAGTTGGCTGTGGGTTTTTTCCTTGCTCATGTTGATATGGTGTATTACATTAATAGATTTACATATGTTGAACCATCCTTGCATCCCTGGGATAAATTCCAATTGATCATGATGGGTGATCTTTTTGATGCATTGCTGGATTTGATTTGATAATGTTTTGTTGAGAATTTTTGCTTCTATATTCCTTAGAGATATTTGTCTATAATTTTCTTTCTTGGTAACATCTCTACTGACTTTTGGTATCAGTGTGATGTTAACCTTATGGAAGATATTTGGTAGTTTTCCTATTTAATATTTTGGAAGAGTTTGAGAAGAATAGGTATTAACTCTGAAGTTTTGGTAAAACTCATTAAAAAAGCCATCTGATACTGGGTTTTTATTTTTAGGGAGACTTTTGATTATCTCTTCAATTTCTTTTCCTGTGATTGTTCTGTTCTGGTTTTCAAATTCTTCCCAGTTCAATCTTGGTAGACTGTATTTTTATAGAAATATGTCCATATCCTCAGGTTTTTGCTTTATTGTCAGAGCTGTTCATATTTGTCTCTTAGATTGTTTTGTATTTATGTGTTATCTGTTGTAACTTCTCCCCTTTCATTTCTGATTCTAGTTATGAGAGTTTTCTCTTTTTTTCTTTGTGAGTTTAGGCAATTTGTCAATTTTATTTATTTTTTCAAGGGACCAGCTTTTGGTTTCATTGATCTTCCGAATTGTCTTTTTGTTTTCTATTTCATTTATTTCTGCTCAAACTTTGATTATTTCCTCTCTTCTACTGGTTTTTTGGCTTTAATTGTTCTTCTTTCTCTAGCCTTAGATGTGTAGTTAGATTGTCTGAAAATTTTCTTGTTTCTTGAGGTAGGCCTGAATTGCAATGAACTTCCCCTTTAGTACTGCTTTCTCTGGATACCATATATTCTGATAGCTCTTGTCTTTATTCTCATTTGTTTCTAAGAATTTTTAAGTTACTCTTTGATTTCCTCCTTTACCCAAGAGTCATTCAGATGCATATTGTTTAGTCTCCAATTAACTTGAGGTCTTCCAGCTTTCTTTTTGTGGTTTATTTCTAGTTTAAAGGCATGGTGGTCAGAGGAAAATGATTGGTATGATTTCAATCTTTGCAAATTTGTTGAGACATGTTTCGTATTTCAATAAATGACCTATCCTTGAGAATGTTCCATGTACACTTGAGAAGAAAGTGAAATCTGTAGTCATTGGATGAAGTGTTTGGTGCATGTCTATTAGACCAAACTATTCCAAATGGTCATTTAAAGTTCCTGTTTCCCTGCTAATTTTCTGCCTGTTTGATCTGTCCATTGTGATAAGTGGTGTGTTGAAGTCTCCTATTATGATTGTGTTGCTTTTGATATCTCTCACCAGTTCCTTCATTTGTTGTGTATATGTTTTAAGCACTATGTCTTCTTGATGGATTGACTTCTTAGTCATTTTATAATGTCCATCTCTATCTTCTGTTATGCTTGTTGGTTGAAAGTCTGTTTTATCAGATATTAAATACGACCATTTCTGCTTTTTTGGGGTTGTCATTTGACTGTAGGGTTATCTTCCAGCCACTAACTTTGAGTCTTTGTTTATGGTTTGAAAGAATGTGAGTTTTGTGATTGCAGCAGGTTGGGTTATGCTTTTTAATCCATTCCTACACTCTGTGTCATTTGACTGGTTACTTTAGTTCATTTATGTTTAGGGTAATTACTGATATGTAGCTATTTACTGTCATTTTGTAATTTGTCTTCTGTGTGTTGTTCCAAACAGTGTCTTTATTCTCTTTCTCTTCTTGGGTGGGTAGAGTGTGGTTTTGTTTTGATTGGTTTCCTGTTTGTTTCCTTCTTTACTTTTTCCCTGGAGATGTATTTTGAGGTTACCCTGAAGCTGGCATTAAGAATTCTATGCTTATTCTTATTTTTATTTGAAAGCAGATTTATCTTAAGCTCATTTTAACCATCTACATTTTTGTTCTCTTCTCTTCCTCCACACTTTTAAAATTTGCTATCTTGCTGTTTTTAAGTGGGGTTTATTTGCACTTTATAGAGCATTCTTTAGTATTTTTTTATAGAGGTGGTTTTGTGGTGACAAATTCCTTTAAATTTTTCTTATTGAAAAAGCTTTTTATCATTCCTTCAGTTCGGAATGATAATCTCTCAGGGTGTAGTATACTAGGTTGAAAAATCCTTTTTTCTCAGCACTTTGAAAAATATCATGCTATATCCTCCTGGTCTGTAGAGTTTCAGTTGAGGAATCTGCTGACAACATTGTGGGGACTTATCTGTATGTGACTCATTTTTCTCTGGATGTTTTTAAGATTTTTTTGTTTTGTATTTTTTGACATTTGATGACAATGTCTCCAGGTGTAGTTCTCTTTGGGTTACTTTTATTAGGAATTCTTTGATCACCCTCTGTCTAGAGATTTTCTTCATTCTTCAGGGTATGGAAATTTTCTGTTATTATTTCTTCAAATACAGTTTCTGTCCCCTTTTCTCTTTTTTCTCCTTCTGGGATGCCTATAATGCAAATGTTGTTTCTTTTGACGTTACCCATAGGTCTTGAATGCTGTCTTCATTTCTTTGCATTTTATAAATTTCGTTGCTGCTTTGCTTGAGTGCATTCCTCTGCCCTATCTTCTAGCTCGCTAATTCTATTTGAGACTTCATCCATCCTATTGTTGAGTCCCTCTACTGTGTCTTTTACGTCAGCTATCATATTTTTCATTCCTTTGTTATTTTGCTTCATTTCTTCTCATTTTTGTGGTTTTCTCCTTCTTCCTCTATTGTTTTCTTTACTTTCATCAGTATTTTTATCATGGTTGCCCTAGATTCACTGTCAAGTAGTTTGCATACATCTGTTGTATTCATATTTTCCCCTGGGTTTTTAATTTGATCCATCATTTTGAATATATTTCTCTATGTCTTCACTACTGTGATGGCCTTGTGTAGGGTTTCAACTTTCACTGAGTAAACCTGTGTCTTGGTTTGAACACTGGGATTTCTTGAGTTTATGGCATCACCACTGGTTGCATTTGTTGAAGTTCTTATTGTACCTTCTGCTGCTGCCTGAAAGTTCAGCCTATAGGGTTGTAGTTTGTGTGGAGGATAGAGAGCCTTCCCCTAGCACCCCAATTCCAAATCATAATGAGCATCTTGATGTTGGCCCACAATCAGCAACTGACCTGCAGTGTTGCCTCCCCCAACAGGGTGGTGCTGGTGGGTAGCATTGCCATTTTCTACTTCTGGAAGACTTTTCCTTTTAAGCCTGATGGAGTGAATTCCAGTGGTTAGGTCCTGTGGCTCTAAGACAATATAGTGGGAGGGGTTGGGGGTGGGAGATTCCCATATCTGCCTTCTGGCTATGGTCATGCTCAGTGCAATTTTCTTGCCAGACCTCCAATTCAAATCACTGGCGCATTGGTCCCACTCTGCCCTGTGCCAAGACCCTCTCCCCCAGCCCCGTGTCCTGGTCCTGCTGGATGGGTTCTCTGCTGCTTTGTGAGTCCTGGGAGACTCAGTTCTTCCTGCAGCTGCATCCCCTCCACCTTAGTCTGAATATTGAATCCTGAATCCACAGTGTGTCTCTGAACCCTGATATTTTCACCTATGCTTTTTTGTCATGATTGCTGCTTTGTCTCTACAGCCTCTGTGCCTGCTTTTTCTCAGTGTTTCTGGAAAATAGAATTCCTAGTTGCCCTATGGGGAGGAAGTGAGTCTCACTCCCACCATGTTACCATCTTGACTGAAGTCTTCTAAAACCACCAATAAATCAATGTATAAATTATGATAGAAAACTTTACCCTGACCCCAATGCAAAAGTTAGTCTGCCAGGAATTTTCCTTCATTTGGAGACTATAGCTATGCCCTGTTATCATGACCAAGGACAAACAAGCATCGTCTCCCTACCCTGCTCCTGTACATAACTGATAAGTGTTGCCAGTAGAAACCGCACATAGCCAAGGAGTTGAAACTTTACCTCGCAGTATAGAAGGAGGTCCTATAGATCTCCCATTTCGGCTTTGGGTAACAGTAATCCTAAGCCAACACCAGTGCTTGCAATAAAGTGTTGTTTTCTCTACCTTCGAGTGCCTGGTTTTCAGTCTTCTTGCTGTCTGGAGGTTTTGCAATAACAAAATCATAGGTGATATTAGAAAATGCTTTGAAGAAAAGCAAAGCACAACATAATAAAATTTATGGGCTCCAACAAAAGCATAGATAAAAAAGTAAAGTGTAGCTGTAAACATTTTAAAAAGAAAATGAGTTTTAACCAAACCTACCTTTGCACTCTAAGGGACTTAAGAAAGAGCATACGAAATCCAAACATAGCATAAAGAAATAAATAATATTAGAGCAGAGAGAAATAAAAAAAAAAAAAAAACGATTGAGAAAATCGACCAGGAATTGTTTCTTTGGAAAGCTTAACACACTTGATAGGTCTGGCGCTTGACTAAGAAACAACAGAAATGGCTGAAATTACTAAAATCAGAAACTAAAGCAGCCATGTTGCTACTGATTTTACAGAAATAAAAAGAATTTTAAAAGAGCACTATGAATAACTGTAGGATAACAAATTGAATAACCCAAAGGAAATTATCAAGTTCCTAAATGCACAAATCTTATCCAGACTTAATCATGAAGAAATAATCTGGATATATCTATAGCTAGAGTAAGGAAATTGAGTCAGTAATCAAAAATCTTCAAAAAAATGAAAAACCTTGAACCAAATGACTACACTGGCCAATTTTACCCAAAAATTTAAGGAATAATCAACGACAGCTTTTCTCAAACTCTTCCAGAAAATTGAAGGCAGAGACAGCAGGTTATCTTTGAAGAAGTCTAGAAAAAGGGACACCTTTCTAAACCATTCAGAGATTCCATTGGATGCAAATAGGGAGAACTTTGAAGCTTGACAGCAATTCAAAACTAGAAATTGCTCAAAGAAGGGAAACTGAAGAGAATTGACTTTTTAGATTGCCAGTATGACCAACTAACCCTAGATATCAGAGTCTGGGAGAACTGTCTATTCAACATGCCTGTGAGAAAGTGGTACAGGTTGTTTCAGAAGTGACCCTGATGTCTGGGATGTTGACTATTTACCTTATTAGGGTCACTTCTGATTGACTCAGTGGAAGATACTGGAACCTGTCTAAAACTCAGGCTGGAGTTGTCAAAGATAGAATATTTGGAACAGGTTTTAGAAATGCATGGAACAAAAAGTAAACTCACATAGAAGATGAATTCATTGTTCCAACAGCTGGCATTTTGGACTAGGATGTAGACCAAGTATCCGTATATTCATAATAGTGGTTGCCCACGCCCACTGTGGATTGACTCAAGTTGGGGACGTAGAAGCATTGCAGGTCCCCAACCTCACAGAAAGGGGTTCACTTCTGTTGGTGCAGCACTACTACTCCATGTGTACTCAGAAATCAGCTCCACCTTGACTCCTGTCAGAAATCCAGATTCTCAGATCAGTCCAGGCCTACAGAATCAGAACATTCATTTTAACAAGACCCCTGATAAGTTAATGTGCATTTGAGTTTGAGAAGCCATATTGAGACCATTGCTTCTCAATAGAAACATTGTGAGCCAAGTGTGCAATTTAAATTTTTTACGTAAACTTAATTATATGCGATTTAGAAATTAAATACAATTTTTTAAAGTACACATTAAACAATATGTCCAAGAAGTTGCTTTCTCTAGGACACTACCCATGTTTCAGTGCTCAGTTGCCACTAGAAATACCCTTACTGGACAACCCTGATTATAGGATAGTATATCTTATTAAAAGTTTCCAGGCAGTTCTAATTTCTACTCAGAGGGAAGAGCACTGTTGCTTAGAGTATAATAAAATATGGAAGCCAGAATTCAGATAATGACTCTATTTAAAAGAACTCTTTAGGAGATTGACTTTTTCCTAGACCCTTCATGGGGAGGAGTTTTTAGGATAGAACCTTACCATAGACTTCAGATACTTGGATTAAACTGTAGAATAGCTCTCAGATTGGACTTCTTCAGGTCGTTCATTTGGGATTCCTTCTGCTGTAACTGACCATTTGTCTTGACCACAGAATAGAACGAGCATAATAAACCCTCCTCGTTGTACTTCTTCAGCATTGAAGTGTTACATTGGAGGATGTAGACATATCCACATTTAGGAACATAGGATTTTCAAGATAATCCAGGCAGATGATGTATCTACTTGCTTCTTTAACTAACTCAACTGCAACCACTCTCTGGACAAATGTGGATGAATAAAGTTTCCATGACTCAAAAGATCATTTTTCATCTGACTCTGTCCTCTTTACTCGCATGTATATATGTATGTATATATGTTTGTATGCATATATATCATGTATTGATTATCTGCTATCCTTGTTCTAGGCAATGGCATACATTATAAATATGAGACTCTTGGTCCAGAGCTTTTGGTTTGAAATGAAAGTAATAATGAGACTTGATTCACCTTTGGCTTTGACTTGAGTTTATGAAATGAACTAGATTTGAATTGGCCAATGACCACCTGAAATTGCATTTAATCTGAATTGAAAAGTGCTAACAGTGTAGAAAGCACACTGAATTCTGAACACTGAAAGAAGACAGAATTTAACTTGTACCCTTAAGGTCTTTAAGCAACATTTGTATTATCGATGTAAATACATGGTGAAGTAATAGCATTTCACTAGTCAATTTTTTTTACTTGTTTTCTTTTACTATATTTTATGTTTTTACAAGAAATCTGATATAGGTGGGTAATGTGTATTTCTACTGGTCATTGCCAGCTTAGGCGCTTCAACTTCGCCAGTTGGCCCAAGCTGGCAATGGCACAAATCATAGGATCAGCTGAGAGGTTCAGTCAGTGGGGAAACTCAACTCCACATATTCTGAGTAGTTCATGATGTGATGTTATTAGAGAAAAAGAGTGTCATCTCTCCAGCCCGGGTACTAAAAGTCTAGTACTGCCTACAGTTCCTAGAGCAGAAGACATGGTATCCCTAAGCACACACACTGTACCTGGAATTGATTTGGCTTCACATAACATTTGCTGCTAATTTTATTGAAGTAACATGCATTATAATGTTATACGGGTTTGAGGTATGTAATATTTAAAATCGATTATCTGAATACATGACATTAAGTTCACCACTAACAGTAAAATTCTGTCTTTATTGATATAATTGATCTCTTTTTATCTCCTTAGAGACTGATCTCACCTTTTAAAGGAGATTGATTTAATTCTGTCAGAAATTAGATTTACTAATGATTAAGTGGGCACTACATAAATTTTTAACAGTGAACCTTAAATTCCACATAAACTGCATCTGAGAAATTTTATATTTGAGTTTTTATGAATCTCAAAAAAATGACCTGGGTCAGCAATTGTAATTCTCTTGGTTTTTTAGTGAAAGTCAGACCTGTGCATTTATTTTCACTAATATTACTCTATATATATTTGTAAATAATTCTTGCTCAATCTTTAAACTATATACTATTAGGTAAGACTCATTTTAAGTTCTCTATGATTCTTGCTTAAAATCTAAGAACTTCAATTTTATTAATTGAATTGCACACTTCACTAATACCTGATATACATTCTCACTCATGTTCACTTCACTAATTACAATATGTGGGTCTAGCTTGATTTGTTAAGGAGTCAAGGCAAAGTTAAACAGGTTTTAGCCTCATTTAAATAGTCTGCTTTGATTTTATTGCCACTCAGTGACAAGAAAGAAGAAAGCTCTTATTGCCATCATGTTTTACTGTATGATAAAATTTAAAAATATAGTATAAAAATTTCATTTGAAATATTTTGGAATTCAAAATATGCTTATGATATTCATAAGTTATACATATGTATTTGCATTACTAAACCCTCGATGGTATTTGAGATCCTTTTGTTGTGTCCCATGAATTTTGGCCTTTTCCATTCAAATGTAAAGGCTTAGATGGGTTTTTTGAAGTTCAGTCCATCTACTGCTACATGAGGTGGCAATCTAACAGAGTAACAAGGGAGATGACCCTTTTTAATTTTTATTCTTTTGTGACTTATTCATAGTTATTAAATCTTCTGTTCACAGTGCTGCATTCATTTTGGGAAATAACTCTTCAAGATCCAGTCTTTCTGCCTCCGTTCTACTTGTTGAGTGTCTATCAGAAGGCAAGGACTTATCTGACCCTGTGAATGCTCAGCTTAGAAATATTTCTATCTCTTGATAGCTAGCAATATCCTGACTACCTTCTCCTCACAAGGTTATTTAAAATTACAGCAGTTCAAATCCATAGGTAGATGCTTAAACTTTCTTCTTGGAAAACTTTAAATCCTGAATGACATGAGAAAATCTGTACTACATCCAATACCCCAGTTCATTGTTCATTCCTTGGTGGGGTGGAGAGGCAGGGTGTGCTTTCATTTTGTCCCAAAATAATTTATAAACACTAAACATTTCTAACAGAACTTGAAATCATTTTTATTTGGATTGATGTAGTCTTAAATTTTCTTTAATGAGATGAATTTAGCTGACAGCTGGAACTACAATGAATATCCTGCAAAATGTAGATAAGAAAAAATTACTCTTGAAATGCTAAAAACTTTCATTTATGCATTTGAAATCAATCTGATTTCCTTCATATTTCCTCTTGATTTTCATCCTTTCTAAACATTTTCTTGATTCTCTAAATATGTGACAAAAATTAAAGAATATAATAATATACCACAATTTAAGAGAACACATTTGATTATACATCATAAAAAGAAAAATAAAGGAAATTTATCTGCATTGTGGTACATTGAGAAGGGAAAATAACACATAAATTGTGATTTCCTATTTGGAAATAAAGATCACAATTATTGCTATTCTTGTGCATTTTGAAACATTTCAGAGCTTTAGATGAGCAAAAGAGCAAATACAAAATACATAAAATGCCAAGACTGAGAAGCGGTTACATTTGACTTTGAGGTACAACCTTCAAATGACCTGAAATGCTCAGAATTCACATTTGTCATCTGCCAACAGATTAAAAAATCATTCACTTGGTGCACCCTGGTGGAGTAGCACTTGACAACAGTCCACATTCATCCCCTGGACCTGGATTTGAAGCTGGGGCCAACAACCAGGATGAAACACTAAATAAAATAAAAATGCTTCTTTCTCCTTTCTCTTTCCATCTGCCTGACTGCTCACTTTCATTCCTGATGCTCCTTTCCTAAAAAAAAAAAAAAAAAAAAAAAATTCACTCTATTAGAATTAATGTAGGGGAAAATAGTGTGAAATAATTGCTTCGTAATTTTATGAGAATGTGAAATTTTTTTGGATAAAATACGCAGAATGGAATGCATCATAATTTTAGTCATCTTGTTTCTATTAGGCTAGCAAAAAATAAAGTAGGTTTATTGTCTTTTCAATTGTCAGAACACCTAGTCTGATTAACAATTTTTGAAAATACATCTTTACAATCATATGAAAAAATATTTTGGGGATAAATGATGTGTCTATGGAGTAAGCTTTTAGAGAACACCTCTTAAAACATTTCTCATTTTTTAAATTAAGTATAGAAATACGTTTGTTCCTATTGCAACAATGGGTCTGTCACTGCTTCCATATAGCTAAATATTGACCTTTAATATTTGGTTAAAAGAGATTAGTAAGAATCTCCATTTTTTCTAAACACACTTAATAGGCACATTTTAACTAGAATTTCTCAATCTGAGCTCAGCTGACATTCAAATACAGTTTCTGTTCCATTTTCTCTCTCTTCTCCTTCTGGGACCCCTATAATGTGAATGTTGTTTATTTTGATGTTATGCCATAAGTTTTAAATATTTTCATTTCTTTGCATTCTTTATTTCTTTGCTGATTTTCTTGACAGCATTCTTCTGCCTTATCTTCTAGCTCACGGATTCTGTTGGAGGCTTCATCAATTCCTATTCCTGAGTCCCTCTGTTGAATTCTTTAGATCAGCTATTTTCTGAGCTGCTTCATTTCTTTTCTATTTTGTGGCTCTCATTTTCTTCCTCTATCATTTTTTTTATTTCCAAAAGTATATTTATCACTGTTGCCCTAAATTCATCCTCAGGTAGTTTGCAGACATCTGCTGTATTCAGATTTTCCCCTGGATTTTTGATTGGGTTCATCATTTTGTGCATATTTCTCTGTGTCTTTGCTCTATTTGACATTTCATCTATTTTTTTTCTTGCAGTGATGGCACTGTGTAGGGTATCCACTTACACCAAGTAAGCCTGGATCTTGGTTTGGACAATGGGATTTCTTGAGTTTTGTGGTGTCACCACTGGTTGGATTTGTTGAAGTTCTTATGTGGGCCCTCTGTTTCTTCCTGAAAGTTCAGTCTATGGGGTTGGAGTTTGTGTGGGGTATGTAGAGCCTTCCCCCAGTGTCCCAGTGTCCCCAGTCTTGCTGTTGCCCACAATTGGTAGTCAGGTTGCAGTTTCACCTAAAAGTACAAGGTGATGCTAGTGGGTGGTGTTGATGGTTTCTCTCTCTGGGAGAATCTCTTCTTTCTTTAAGCCTGAAGTGGGATTTCCAGTGGGAGGCTCCTGCAGCTCCAAGGCAATATGATGGGAGTGGGTGAGGATGGGTGATTCCCGTGGCTGCCTTCTGGTTTGGCAGCACCCAGTGTGCTTTTCTCATAGGACCTCCTCTTTAAACTGGTACCTCGTTGTCCCTGTGCTTACACCATCTCCCCCAGCTCTGTCCCACTAGGAGGGCTTTTCATGCTTTTGCAATTCCTGGGAGGGCCAGTTCTTTCCACAGTTCCACCCACCTCTACTGTGGCCCAAAATCCTGAGTCTTCAGTGTTTCTCTGAACCCAGACATTTTCATTAACACTTGGTTGTCATGATTTCTACTGTCTCTACAGCCTCTTTGCTTTTCTTCTTTTTTTTCTGGAAAATAAATGAATTTTCTAGTTGCTCTGTGGGGAGGACATGAGTCTCACTCCTACAAGGTCCTCTACCTGGCCAGCAATCCTGTCACTCCAGCCTTTACATCTGAAATCATTGGAAAACAGAGAGGAACCATGAAGGCAATTTTTCCATCTCATTGGAATAGTATCTTTTTAACATGGAGAATTGAGGGAGCCCCTTGTTCTGGGAGGCTCTTTATTCTTTGAATCAAAGAGCAGAGTCCTGTACTGTGTACTGCTTGTTCTGAAGTCTCTGAACGCTACCATTTTCTCGACATCATCATAAGCTACCAGTCATGCCATCTATCTATGATGCTCTGCATTTATCATCAACTTTTTAGGACTTTGTAATTTTTTTTTTACTGGTGAACATGTTTCAAACCTAGCTTATCAAAATAATAATGCCACTTGTGATAATACAGATGGATATGGTGGACATTAGCTTAAGTGAAATAAGCCAGATATAGAAAGACAATGACTACGTGATATCCCTATATGTAAAAACTAAAATTGCTGAAACTAGAGAGAACTTAGAATCATGCTTCCCTAGGTTTTGAGAAGCAGGTCGAGGAATATTGACCAAAGAATACAATTTTGCAGTTTTGAAAAGTAAATAAGATCTGGGCATCTACTCCACAAGATAAGGGCCTATGGTTTATATCATTGTATCACATCATTAATAATTTTCTGATAGATTATATCTATCTAAGAGGCTTTGCCATTAAATAAAAATTTTAAAACCCCAACAAATGCCATTTTAGGGAAAATATGTAGAAAAAAGGCAGAAAAGCACAGAGACTGAACATGCTTGTTGGCTAGAGCCTCGCATCTCTGCTCTGTCCTATGAAACCTTCAACAGTGTCTCCCTATTAATATTACATATTAGGTTAAAAATGATTGACTTGTCTTCAGAAAAACTACTACTGGGTCATAAGTACTATATGAGCTCAGTCTGTAAGTATCTAGTAGAATAAACTAGACACTGTGTAGTAGTGGAATTCAGATAGGGGACCTGGATGACTCCAGGACAGGGGAACAGTAAAGTCTCCTCTTTACCTTTACAGGTGCAGATGCTTTTCAGATAATGGAGATTACCTCTTATCACCTCCTGTGATCTCCATGTCAACCTTGTGGGGTGGAGAGTGAAGGGCATGGAATAATATCTTAGAGTTCATGGAACAGAAACTGAGCTTTTTCATGATTTGTGCACAGTCCCAACACTGATAATGTGTCTGGGACAAAAATGAAATTTGTTTCCTGGGGACAGAGACTCTTGCTTTCCTAAGACATGCCCAGATAAGCTGAGATCATGCATGCATTCCTGAATTCCCTTCAGTTTTGTGCTCTAATCCTCCTGTGCCAAGTCCCAATTTTGTTTATTTTTACATGAAAATTGATATTCTGGAGGAGGAGTATGAGTCAAGGGAAGAGTCCAAATCTATAGCCCAGCCTTTTCCATTATGTCTCAATCCTTGATCGCAACAGTCATGCAATTTTTCCCAAACAAAGCTGCTCTGAGAAGCCAGGGGAGGTTCCAGGAGTAAATATCCTCACCTCTCTCACGCTGGTACTTCTTGATATCCAGCTGATACCTGAATGACTCATGTTCTTATTACCATTCTGTGCAGAACTCATATTCTAAACCAACTGTCACAAGAGCTCTGTTAAGAATTAGTATTCCTTCTACTGACCTGCTTGGTTGAGCAGTTAATGTGCTATGCTGGAAAAGTGGCCAGCTGAGCTGGTAATTTGGTGGATTAAGTGCATTAAGTCTGTGATGCTCAGTATTCTGCTGACTTTGATCTGAGCAACTGTCTGAGCAGATGAGCTGAGGCCTGGTGAGAGCAGACAGGCTGTACTGCTCTGGATGTATGCCTTCTTGCTCTCTCCTTCTTACCACCTGCCAGTCTCTGCAAATATTCACCCAACCCTAGCTCTTCAGGGACGGAACATGGAGTTTCCTCTCCTCTTAGAGGGAGCTGTCCATATTCACAGCTGTGACTCTCCCTCTAGGACCCTCTTTGGGAGTCATTCAGATCTCCTAGCTTCTGCCATCAAATCTTTTTTAATACCAACCTGATTGCACTGGCCCTTCTCCCCAGTCTCTAGGCGGCACCTGGACAGCTATTGATCATATTCTGTCAGCTCCATGGAATCCCCTCCAGGAAATTCTATCTTTCTAATCTCTGAATCTTGGCCAGTGTTTTGATTTTGACATCCGCATTCAGAGACTTCATAATTTCTTAAAATTTCTATTGTCGTGCTGACTGCTATATCTCCTCACCTGATGAAATTGTCAGTGGGTATCTTTTGTTCCTCTGTGATGATTACCTGGAAGAATGCATACAAAACTGGTCAAACTTTCCTTGGGAGGAAACATCCAAGTCTGAAACTAACTTTATAGAATCTTGTTTTCTTCAATCTTTTGTTATTTGACTTTCATTTCATGACAAATATATTGCTTAATGGGAAGTTCTAAAAGCAAAAACATGGTGCAAGCACTCAGGTTAATACATAGCATCCACAGCACTTCAACAGCATTAGGGATGCTACTTCGCATTCAGCAGTCAACCGAAGACTTATCATTCTGACCATGACCATCCTACTTTAGGTTTCTGTTTTCAACCTCATATACAAATTACACTGTATGAATCATTTTCTTATCTGACTGAATTTGTACCTGAATAGTACATACAGTTCACCTATGTGCCTGTGAGAAGAAATTGTGCAATGTCAGTAGGTGACATTGATGTTATTTGGTACAATAACTGAATATAATCCGTCTTTCTGAAGGTGGTTATCCAGACTGATACTGCAATGGATGATTTTGTGCAGACCTCCAGATGGACACACATCCTTGTCTCACTCATGTGTCTCAGATACATGTGTCAGGAGTGGGATTGCTGTGTCAAAGGTACAGCCAACTGTACACTGAGAACCCATTCGCCAAGTGATGGGAACATGGACATTCCCTCAGAAACATGTAAGAGTTCCAGCTCCATGTCCTCACCCACCCTCCACTATGACATTGTTAACTTGTGAGCTGTAGGAGTGAGACACTGTAGTTTTAATGTTATATACCAATCTCTAATAATGCGAACGTTTTCATATTCACTTATATTGAATTTGCTAGGTTTTCCGTAATTTCTGCCAGACAATAGTGAGCAGTGGTTCAATAGCTGCTGCTCTCAAGCATCCCACCTCATTTTGTGAACTCCAGCCTCTTGCTCACAGATCCAAAATTCCCCCAAGAGGACAAAAACCATCTTCTGAGAGATCCAATAGTCCTTTTTAAGATTCCCCACTTGACATATAGAAGAACTATCCTGATTCTCAAAAAAGAAAGCCAAAAGACAAAAATCATCTATCCCAGAAGTAACTTCCCAATTCTGACAGACTTAGTCATCCAGCATCCACCACCCCACAGTGTTGGAAGGAGGAGGCAGAGAGGATCAGGAGAGGCATGAGCATCGGAGGCATTCTTTACAGGGCATAGGAAAGTTCACTCTACAGTGATAAATGCTCAAATATAGCTGGTATTTGAGTAACATTTCACCCTTGATTATAGGCTACATTATATTGGGACAGGATTCCATTCTAGGCACAGATGAGTTGTAGACACATTCTTGTGGCTGGTTTAGAAAACTGTTTGTCTGAATATCAGCCTCCAGATATACTCAGTATACATTTCAGTATACTGAGTAGAGGGAGGATATGTTGTAAGCAACAGAATGTCCCTCATTAGGAAAAATGTCTCCCTACTCATCTCTGCCATTCTGGATTCACTCTAAATTTATGAAATTAATAATGTATATTTTAGCATATAACTGATGAAGTTGAACAAAATTGCATTCGCAAAGACATTTTCATGTTTCCCTCAATGATTATCCAACCTACTAACAGGAAATGAGTGTGCTCTAATAATGAAATAGTACCTTTTTCAAAATGGAGAAAAACTAAGGCAACTAGCTTATTAGGTTATCTAAATATATAAATTCAGGAAGAAAACAAAAGTAAAATTAAAATTAAAATTAAAATAAAATTAAAATAAAAAATTAAAATAATAAGGACGGAATAAAAACCTATGAGAAGAAACATTTTGAGGAAAAAGTTAACACCTTAGTAACAGCAACAATCAGATCTTTATTAATGTACCTTTATGTTTTAATATATCCCATTTAAAAGACAGTCACAACTCCTCACAGCTCCTCACATCTCACTGGTCAACTTAAAAGAGAGCTGCAGCTGGAATAAAGGCAATACACATGTCAGTCATCACGTGGAAACAGAGCTTCATAACGCTCAGAGAGAGTGCTATCACTTCACTTTGGGTCCGACTGTTGTATAGACCAGTGTGTGTTTGCATGACAAGTGTGGCACTTAAGAATAAATGCTGTTTCAAAACTGAATCCCTGGTTTACACCTCCCTTGTGTCTATCTTTGAAAGCAAATTTTAGGGGAGAAATAACCTGCCTCCCCCAAATATAGTCTATAGACATAGAGGGTAAAGGGAAAGAGAGACTATTTTGAGAATGATAGAATATCATTCTCTGTTTAGAATACCTTCCCCTTCCCTTTCTAACATTCTGAATCACCTGGCATGTCCAGGAAAATTCGAAATTTGTGTTCCAGATGAAGTAAAAGGCAGCTTTAACAGAAATTCAATGTTTTAAAATCATTTTCTCTAAGCATATACTTAACAAGTTATATAAAGTCTTCTCTCAACTATGTGTATTACTTATGCTTTCTCTGGGTGCAGTAAGACAATGTACTGAGATCTGTCTTGATCTCTGTGAACTCACTAAGCAATTGTTTTCATTGTGTGTGAAAGGATGGCTATTTACCGACTAGTTAAATGTTTCTCACCAGTACATCTCTGAGGGAAGGAATGGAGTGGGTGAAAAACATAGAATCAGTGCCTTGCTTAATGGAGTATTTTAATTAACCCAGAAACTATCAGATTAAATGTGGTGCAGGCTCATAAATTGATACTCAAACTAGTCTTTTTTTAAATAAAATGTGAATGCGCCCTGGTGGAGCAGCAATTAGGTGAACCTGCTCCAAAGAAGCAAGTCACATATCTCTGGGTTTGAGTCCCAGGCCGACAGAGAAACAGCCAGCATGAATAACTAAAAAATTAAAAATAAAGATGCTTCCTTCTCCTTTCTCTTCCTGCCTGCCTGCTTACCTTCATCCTTTCTTGTGCCTTTCCTTTAAAAATAAAATATGTTCATGAAAATTAGTAATATGAAGTGAATAGCGGCTTCCAAAGATTTGAAAAGTGAAAACATCAGGCAAAAATGAGTGGCTAGATTTCAAATAAAGAAATCTCAATGATGGCGTGAAATGCTGCAGCACGATGTCCATCATTTCTGATTCACTACACATTTTCAAAAGTAATAAACCTCATCAGACATGGATGAGGTAGAAAAATGGCATTAATGGAGTTAATGCCATATTGTCTCCAGGGATTTGTCAACTGGTAAGGTGACTGAGCAGGTATGTCTGGACAGAGGTGTTACTTTGCTCCAAATGGACACTTTTAATTATCCCGACTTAATAAAAATTTTGTAGAGATTAAAAACTATCAAAAAAACCCCCCAAAACTAGAAAACAACTTCATAACTTTGACTACCAAAGTAGGGGAGAAATGAAAATGGATTGTAAAATAGGTTTTAAAAAAAAATGTAGCCATCCAACTGAGGGACAGCATTTGAAAGCCTATTTTGGAGAGTAATTAAGGTTGCTGTTTGTGGAGAACAGTCTAATTGAATCAAAGGCTCCCTTTCCTGCTGTCTTCTCAGTGACCACGTGAGGCATAAACTGTAATTACAGCTGAGCCTGAACCATGTTGGGTGAGGGGCACCAACGTCTGTACAGTCAAAATCTGAAAATAGCTTTGAATCCCACAAAACTGAACGACATCCTTTATGTCCTCTGGGAAGTGATGCAACAGAAATACACACATACACACACACACACACACACACACACACACACACACACTCACACGAGACAAAACTCTACTGATGCTCAGGTTCCTTAGAGCTGACTTTTTCTTATTCTCAGGTCACCAGAGGATTCAATACACCAACATCCATGGTCGGTGCAATCTGTGAAAGCAGAATCTACTAATATAAAATTATCCATGTACATCTGAAACCAGGTATTTCAGATCCTTCCTGCTCATGGGTCAACTGCGTGGGGAAAATGCCTTCGCTGTGTGTGTGTGTTTACAATGTTCTCATAAACTTGGAATGGCAGACCTAGAGGTTTGCAGAACAGGGGAAATAAATAATTCAGATTTCAAAGTATTTTTTTCATATTTATTCTACAAGTGCATTATTCTTATTCGACTAATAGAAAAAAAAAAAAAAAAAACCTGTGAATTCACAGGGCTAACTGGCTCTTCCTGCTCTGAGACATAGGGACCTCAGCAGGAAACCTCAAGGACCAGGGCTGACCCACCACCAGGGTGGAACGGTTGAAGGTGACTCGGTCATGTGTCTGTAGTGAAAACTGGACCTGAGGACCTGCTGAGACCTCCTCAGGTGGCCTGAGCTCCCTGCAGCAGGGCTGTCTCAGAACTTAGCCCCCTTACCTGGTTCTGAGGGCACCCCCAGGTGAGTCACCTGATGAATGATGAAAAGGCTTATGACCTTTTAACCTAACCTTGGATGTTACACAGTAGCCCTTTGTGACACTTCTCAACCACAAGTGAACGCTAATGTTAGCTCAGGTTGCCGAGAGGGTCCTAGACCCACTTCTTGATGGCATGTCACAAAAATGTCAAACCTGTTTAAAATATCCTCATGAATAGACCTGATTTATTGAGTAAAATACTCAGTAGCAGAGATAAGGCTCCAAACATGTAATACAGGACATGTTGCTATGGGCATAGGCCAAGGATTAGGTAAATATGGGTTTGACAACTGCCTCAGTCACCATGAATTGATTTATAAGGAAATAGAAACAGAATTTTCATGGACAATAAGGCATAATAAACATGTTACCCTGTAAGTTACTTTTTCAAGGAATTGGTTCCTCGACACCCATGTGGAGACATTCATATATGCTCTATGCAGGGCTTAATGCCTTACAGCTTCCTGAACTTCACCTCACAGTGAGGCACACCCTCAAGTACACTGGATCATGTGAACATCTGCAGAGTGACGATGTTGCTTGTCACCCTGAAGCCCCATGAAGACAGAGGCCACGGCTTTTTTCTCAACAGGGTTTTACCGAGACCAGCACATAGAAGCTGATCTACGTGTGGTCACAGCTCTCTTCTCCGTCTTCCTACATTGAACAATTGTCCCTGACCAGCATGCAGGGTCTCCTAGAGTCATCTACATATTTGCAATCTGTGCCTTGCTCTGCAAGTCTCTCCCAGGTCCTGGAGACTTCACCCTGCATCTCCTTAGTGTCTGGGTGACAGCTTTCTCTACCACAAAATGCCAGAGCTTTTAAGTGATGTGTCCATAATGCACATGTGATTGTGCACATATCTAGAGAACACATCAGCAAGACATTGGGATAAGACGATGAAAACAGGGCCACACCCAGACCTGGAGACCCTGCATATTTGATTCCGAGATCAAACCCAAGGGGGGCATGCAGAATAGCAGAGGAGGGGCCTCAGATTGTGACTTTAAACAATACAAGGAACCAAATACCCTCCTGAGTGTGGAAGAGGCTGGACTCAGGTGATGGTTTCTTTTCTGAAATCCTGATGCCCTGCAGTAACAGAAAAACTAGAAAGTATTTGTTTTTATATAGGGACTTTTTGAGTGGCTAATGATTTAAGAATTTTAGTGATATTTGGGTGGCTCTTCTAAAGTATGAGAGCTATCTTCCTAAGTATACTCACCTGGAGTAAACACAGAATCCCTTCCACTATGGTCCATGCAAGCAGAAAGAACTCAGTTTATTTATCCCTTTCATAAACATAGTTAAAGCTATCCAAGTGGATTTAGCATCTGAGGGAAGACCTGAATTTTTTTTGAAAACTATTTGAAGTCAATTTTGTGAACAGGTTTATCACATTTTCCATGAAGTCAGAGCTGTGTTTCATTTAATAGGCTCATGGAGAATTGCTGTTATCAGTACTGATTCAGTACTGAGCCCTTGAGCACCTGGGTTCATTTCCAGTTCTGAGTTTCGTTTCCTGCTCTTCAACACAGTTTTGATAGGAGAAATGAATGTGATAAAGAATGGAGAAGTGCTGTTGAACAGTAAATTATTCTACAAGCGATGATACATGATGGTAAATCTTTTTGATTCTAATGTGTTAATCTTCAAGACGTTAATTCTACTGCAGATTTTCTGTGCTGAAGTCCTCACACCCAATTTGCTGTTATAATGCTTTAAATAGAGTGCCTTTTGTCAACGATAAGTGATTATCTTTACTCATATCCTCAATGATCTCTGTATAGAAGTTGAGACACCCAATTATTTTGAGCAGAATAGAAAATCCGTAACACATTTATAGAGCTAAAGATTTTATTCAGACAGACACTAATAAATAATAGCAATAGCACATCTTAGTTATAGTATACATCTTCTATAACTTTCATTGCATGTGTTAAGCAAAGAAAAAATGTAATGCACATTTGGTGTATAATGAAATTTACCTTTTCTCCCTGCCTCTCTTGACCTATCAAACATCAGATTTACTTAGTCATATCTAGTATTTCTGGCTTCATCCATTCACATTAGGACAGCAGAGTTGTGCTTTTCCAAAACTGAAGACTGGTTTACACAAGTGGGCTGGAGATTCTTCTTTGACCAGCTGTTGTAACCTTTGCACTGAGATCTGCTTAATCACTGCGACTCTCTGAGATCCATATTTTTTCTTGTTCTACTATTCCGCTTCTTGGACCAAGGAATCCAAGTCCTCAATTAAGGTTAAACAGATATGAATTCTTGGCACATCAAGGATCAAACCTGATGCATGGTTAGAAAGAAAATTATACAGGTTATGCCTTTAGGCACAATATCATAGAAACATGTAGAAACATGCAAATCAGTGAACTTAAGTGGTCACAGAAAAGCTCTAATGCACTTTAATGTACTACAATCATATAAAAGGGAAATAATTGCAAAGCATTTTCTCTTATATGTATTTGATTTTTAAAAATGATATTAAACTTCTCATGGGACAAGATTAAGTTGGCCCATAAATTTCTCTCTCTCTCTCTCTCTCTCTCTCTCTCTCTCTCTCTCTCTCTCTCTCACACACACACACACACACACACACACACACACACACACACACACACCCTAACTAAAACTCTGAACAGAAGACAAGGAGAGGTACAGGTGGGGCTTGACATCCAAGCCCGAACGACCACCTGTGATTGCGGGGTTCTTCTGCTCCCTCTCTGGCTGACTCAAGGGCAGGTACAGACGTCAAACTGTGCATTAGGCACTGAAGAGAATGCTCCAGATCAGCCCCAATTTCCAACAGTGCACCAGGGAAAGGCCCCCCTCCCTGGTGTCACAAGGCGTGACAAGGGATTCCCCCCATTTATCTGGTTTTTCTCATTTAGCTTAGTCCCAGTTATGAAGCTCCCCTGCACCTGGTACAGACACAGAGGCACCAAAGACCCGGAGAAATTACCTGTGTCTTGGACAAGGAAAAGGTGAGGCGACGTCTGAAGAGAGTGGGGAAATTCCCATTTTTTTCATGTCCTGTGGACTACAAGTCATCACAGGAGCTAAAGCACAAAGGAACAGCTGACAGGGACCATGCCAGCCAGCCTCAGGGTGTGGATAAAATCCTGAAGAGGAGGGAGTTAAAGGGGACTCACACTTCAATCTGTGGATAATCTGGCTCCAACTTGTCATCCCTTTGATGATGAGTTAATTCCACTGTGGAAACAGCTAGGTAGGTGTCCCCTTCCTCCCTCACAGATCCATGTCTATCCCCAGGAGCAAAAGTATTAGAAGACAAACAGGCACTAATCCCAAAGCTGCCATCTCTGACAGGGGCTCTGAGTCAAGAAGCCTCTTGCAGAGAGCAGTGCCCCCACCCTCTGCTGGGCAGAACCAGTCCTGTACATACCAGGACAGCTCTGGGTCTGGCCAGGACAGAGGGGCCTCTGCTCTGTCAATAAGGTCATTGGCCTCAAGGCTCAGCCTCCAGGAGATAAGGAAGCTGCTGAGTATCTCCTGGAAGATCCGTTCCTTTGCTCATCCAGGTTCCTCCCTGACCTTTGCACTTTCCTCCAGATTCTTTTGTACATGCGCTGGCCCTGGGGGATTCAGCACTCTGGTGCCCATTCTTTTCATATCAGTTCCAAAGCTGCATTCCAGCAAAGGGCCAGGGTTCACTTCCCCTTTGGCAGAATGGCAACTGATTGAGAATACTGGGAGCCTAGCTCCCTGTCCAAGGATCTGATCTGACCCTAGTGCTCTGTCGGTCATTTCCTGCACAAGCTTGGGACCCTGTAACCCCTACCCGGGGGTCTGGAGGGCAAGCACTTGCTAGAAGGAGATGAGGCCCTCCATCCTGCTCACCGCACTGCCAACCTCCCTTGGCAGGCCAGGTTCACCCAGCTGCCCCTGCCTCTGGTGCCCCTTCACGACCCTCCAACAAGTATCCCATCACTTTGCATTGGCTCTGGTCACAGCACCTCCAAGACTATTTTCCATACAAGTCCTGTGCCCCTTTCTGCGAATCCTGACATCATTTTGCAGGCATGGCCACCAGTGGAAAGTGGGCTGTCTGCTCCCGCCTCCACGGCGTTTGGTAGTTCAGTGTCCTTGATGGACAAGTCACTGTCTGTTTGGAACAGGAGTAGGTAGTCACCCCTCTGCTGCCACAACACCCGGGCATACACAACAGTCCTGCACAGGCAATACTGTGTCAAGAGCCCGCTAAGAGAGCAGGCCCAAGGGGGAGGACCATCCTGCATCCCAGAGTGGACCATCACGATGAGGGAAGGAGGCCCCACTACCCTGGGAGTGGCCAGTTAGACCCCCGGGGGGAGGCCATACGGAGGTGTCTTGTGACGACGCCTAGTCCTCTGTGGAGAAACCTCCGTAACAAGTGCTCTGAAGAACTCTGAGCTGAGCTCTTGACCAAAACGAAATGCCTTCACCAGTTCTTTCAGCTCCACCGGGGATTTCCTGCCTCCGTGGAGGAGCAGGGGTGCAGCCACCTCCCATGCCCGCTGCTCCACAGGCCCTCTGACGTGTAAACCAAGGGCTCCGGGGCCTCCCTCTCGGCTTCGGGAGTTTCTCATAGGAAGAGGCGGCTTAACACAAAAACAGATTCAACGTAGAGCAGAAAGGAACAAAGACGAACCGCGCCGAGCTCTGGTCCCTGACAATTCAATTCCAGAAAGCGCCAAGATTTCTTTACTGCAGGGCCCAGGCCAGGGGACCCGCTGAGACTGCCACCACCCGGAGAGGGTCTCGGAGTCACTGCTAAAGACCTGGACAGGGAGAAGGAAGTAGCTTTCCAACGTGTCAGCAGCGTGCTGCTGGATGAGGCTGGCCTTCTCCGGTCAACCAGACACATAGCCTTCAAGCTCGGTTCCTGGGTTGCTGTGGGTCCTGCAGCCCCAAACCTCAGTCCACTGCCCAGAGAGTGCAGGGCAGAACTGGACTCCCAGAGACCTTCCTTCAGACTGTTGGAGCGGCCACATATGTGTCCTTTGTCTGAGAAGCACAGCTCACCAGGCCCAGCTTCTGTCAGGGGCCCTTGAGGTTACCTCTGCACCCCCACTGCCCCAGGTCCCAACACCCTGCTGCACTTTGAGTCTCCCAACATTAGGCTGAGCCGCTCTGCCAGGCTCTCTGAACCCTCAGCCTCTA
The DNA here is from genome assembly GCA_004363575.1 of Solenodon paradoxus. Classification (NCBI taxonomy): domain Eukaryota; kingdom Metazoa; phylum Chordata; class Mammalia; order Eulipotyphla; family Solenodontidae; genus Solenodon; species Solenodon paradoxus. The sequence goes on from RJWH01001087.1 coordinate 91,112, forward strand.
CCCCCGCCCCCATACCAGACGTGGACTCTGCTCTCAGAACCCCTACTCCTGACTCCTCCACTCCTGCAGCTGTCACCGTTTCCTCCCCCCATCTTTATGTCCAAGCCTATCTGGTGACCCCAGATGGGGAGGGAGAAGGCCCTTTGCATCCCAGGGCCCCAGTCACAACTCAGCAAATGCATAACTCCATTCTGAAAACTCGGGACACCCCTGAAATGGAATCCCCTACAGCCATGTTTGAGGATCCTGCAGTCTCCTGGAGCAGACCTGCTGCTGCAGGAATCCAGAGTCTGCCCTGCACACCCTGCCAGTCATGATGCAGTCAAGCTCTGCCCTTCAACCTGCAAGTCTGCCGGCCTGACTCCCCAGCCCATTTCTAACATGGAGGTCAACTCTGGACATCCCTCCAATTCCCCAGCTCCTCCACTTAGGGTCTCTCCCTGCCTCCAGTGGGAGTTTCTTCCCATCTGCCCCATCTCCTCAGACACTGCCCCCCACACCACACAGCCTCAGCCCCCATCACACCAGCCTGTTTGCAGTGAGGTCTGTGGTCCCACCCCAACTTTGAACCTTTCCATCAAGTCTTCAAGCACCCCTGGTCAATATATGGACGCCTGATGGGCAGCAGCACAAACTGCCACCTTGGAAAACTGCCCAGAATGAAAAACTGGCAGCTCTGCCCCAGCCCCAGTCCTGGACCCTCTCCAGGTGGCCAGTCATGGGCAACCACACACAGTCTGGGATTCACCTCCACCGCATCCTCCATGGGGGTACCATGCCATCACCAGGCCCCACCTTTGCTGCTGCCCCACCAGTATTCCCCTTGGGCACAGCCATGCCCTCTGCTTTTCCAGTTGCCACCTGCATGCCCATCATGTGACCAATGCTGAGCTGACATCTGGCAACACTGGGCACCCTCTGGTAGGAAAATGTAAATAAAAACAGCAATGACATATCAGCTCACACGCAGGAGACTGATTATGAAAGAAGAACTAATACATGTTGGCAAGGATGTGGAGAAAAGGGAATCCTGCTACACGGTTGGTGGGAATCTAAATTGTTGCAGCTATGATGGAAGACAGAATAGAGACTCCTCAAAAGTTAACAATAGAAAGATCATATGATTCAGCTATCTCATTTCTAGGTATCTATCTAAGGAATATTAAAACACTAATTTGAAGTGCATATTCATGTTCATTCACTATAACCAAGAGTTGGAAACAACCCAAATGTCCATCCACAGGCGCGTGAATAGAGAAAATGTGATCCACTCACACACACACACACACACAGTGGAGCGCTGCATGGAATATGATTCAGCTATAAAAAGAATGAAATCCTGACACTTGCAAGAGCATTGATAGAAACAGATGGCACCATGCTAAGTGAAATAACTCAGATGGAGTAAGGTGAATACCATATGAGTCATCATGTGCAACAGATAAATAAAGCAAAGCAACCAAGTTTTAAGACTCTTAAGACTGAACAGGGGTTCCTCGAAGGGAAGAGGGAAAACAGGTGGGCAAACCAGGTAAAAGGGATCAATTATATGGTGATGAATACAAATTAGATATTTGGGGGTGAATATAATGTAGTCTACATGGATGCACATGTAGAAGACTGTAGCCTGAAACATATATAATGTTGTAAACCAATGGTATTTAATTAAAATACACTCACACCCCAAATACAAAGACATTTAAATTAGTACATATCCATGTTGTTCAATTCTCAGTTCACATGACCATCACCTTCCACAAACTTGAATTTTTCTTATAACAGTTCCTGAAGAGCATGAAGGAAACTTCCAAACTAGATTTAGACTTTTAACCATAACCTGTTCAACAGGAAAAATCTCACCGCTATAATCGGTACTGATTCTGTCCTCACCCAAACTTCTTCCCATGGATATAAAAAGACAGATTTTAAAAAGTTCAGAGCACTGGCTGAGGACTTTCTGGGTTTGATTCCTGGCGGGTCGTTTTCTAGTAAGTGTTCCTACCTTCCGGTGCCACACCTTCCCCGTCTGCAAAATAAAAATCTAATAGCAACACCTACTTCCTGGGGACTGCTGTGACGAGTGAGTGAATGGATTAAAGCATTCAAAATATGTTCTGCCACATAGCTTGCGCTCAGTGTTAGTCACCATTCACACTAATAGAGAAAGACACTGAGGTTCAGTGAGAGAACTATATTGATTCATTTGACATAGCTAACTTAATGGTGGAAGCAAATTTTTGTCCCCGATCTGATCGACTCTCAGTGACAACTCCTCACTCCTATATGATCTAGGACTGAGACCCATTTCCGAGTTGGTTCGCCCATGTGATGGACAGGTTGGTGCCCACTGCTGGTGGGAGATCTCAGCTGGGTGTCAGGTGGGCATCTCCACACGCTGCTTGAGTGTCCTCCTGGCATGGCAACTGGCTTCCCTAGGTTGAGAGATTCAAGAGACCCAGGCAGAGAACCACAATGCCTTTCATGACCTAGCCTTGAAAGTCACACACTATCACCTTTGCCATATTCTATTGTCTCCTTAGGCCAGCCCTAATTCAGTGTGAAAGGTAACTAGGTACGAGTGTGACCATCAGGTCTGTGAATCACTGGAGGACTGTCCTGGAGACAGGCTGCCATTTCTGAGAAAACTTAGTGCTCCAAGTCCCATGTAACATGCTGGATGTAGGCAACTCTCACTGGCTCCCTGTAATCCCATCTTCACTGATCTCTTCCTCCAGACAGTTCCCCCCAGAACCCGAAGTGCTCCCTCCAGCAGAGTGCTGTCTTAGAATTTTCTGTAATGGTGAAAATGTTCTCTGTCTGTGCTCTCCAGCACGGTAGCCACATGTTAACTATTAAGTGCTAGAAATGTGGTAACTATGACTGGGAGCTAAAATTTTAATTCCATTTTGATTAGGTTTTGACAGCACAGTACTGGAGGGGAAAACTGACCTCATCCCTCAGCAGATTTCAACCTCTCCATGGCTCCGCAGTGCCATCAGGATAAAGTCCAGACTTCTGAGAATGGCCCACAAGACCCTGTATGTTCTGCTTTCAGTCCACCACCCAAGCCCCTCCCCGCCCCCTGCCCCTGTTGTGCTGACTCCTCATGGGGCAGACAGCCAGGACCCTGGCCCTCACCTCTGGGTCTTTTTCCCAGTGAATCCCTCTGCCAGAACATTCTCTCTACCTCTGACTCCCCATACAGCCGCTTCACCTCACGCTCTGGAGAACCCCTAATCGAGATCCATTAGAGTTCTAAGAAGGGGACCCTCCTACATTTTCTCTTTTTTGAAACTTCTGATCATGACATTAGACTAAGCCAGTGACAAAATAGCTGTATCCCCTGATATCCCCCAACCGGTCCCCAGGGATCTTCCCCAAGGATTCCCAAGGATGATATAGGAAGGTGGCCTTCAGGAAGCTGAGATGGGACCCCTGACCTTTCTCTGATTTCTCAGCCCTTATGGTGTTCAAGAAGATGATCTGAGGAGGCAAACTTCTTTATTGGAAAGAGCATGGGGCTTTGAAGTAAGACAGATCTGGGGATCTGAGTCTCATTTCTGTAACTTTCACCCACTCCCATATAACCCTCAGTTTTTACATCAACAAATGGGGTCGCAGCACCTCCTTGGAGGATTACTGGGAGAATTAGATACTCTAAGAGCATATGGTAGGAGCTCTGTAGTCAGTTGTTTCCTTGGGACATGGGAGAGCTGTATTGACTAGGTACAGTCTCCCTCTGACAGAAATGAAGTCTTGTTTTTGAGAGTTAGAGGTGAAAGGCCAAAGTTGAAGTCCTCATGATAGAATTAAGGAAATAGAGGATCAGAGAGGGCCAGGGGTTTGCCCTAAGTCAGGGCAAATGGTCTTCAGATTTCCTCAAGCGAACTCCTCTCACAGTCCATGTTTCCCATCAAAGGGCTGGAGCCACTGAAGGTGCCCACCTTTTTGGATGCAGGTTTCTGACCACTTCCTGTTGGACCCTGACACTAGCTAAGATGCCTCCCTGTGTCCCCTGGTGGGGCACACTGGAGATCGTGCACCTGGAGGCTGGCTGACAGGACCCTGGTACTGGGGGCCTGAGGACTCCAGGAGGCACAGGGAGGTGGGGTGGGGTGGAAGGTGGGCTCTGTCATGTCTGGAGAGGAAGCACACACAATGAGACGTGCTATGGAGGCTGCAGGTTCCTGGAAAATCCAGAGAGAAAGAATGGGGGACCTCTGTAGGCTGTCCACTAGCACATAGAGCAGAGGTTGGTTGAGCAGATGTCCTGTGGGTGTGGCTGAGGAAGGGAGGCAGCACCAGCCCAACTTGCCCACTGGGACTCTGAATTCAGACACCCTGATGCTGTTTCTAGGAGCTGAGCATCTTCAGGGGAAGATTCTGCCAACCACAGCTGGGGTTGGGGGGTTTGAAAGCATCTAAAGATCCCTAAGCCCAGATGCTGCTGGCATGTTGGCTTCTCACCGTGTCTGGAATGGCGGATTGACTTAAACCGTAAAACCAAAACGCACTGTGTACCAGGACTGACCACTCTTCTCTTCCCTCATTCAAAAAATAAATCTTGGGCCGGGGTCAAGATACCCACTGCGGTCTTAGCACCCATGTAGGCTTTGAGCAAGTGACTTCACCTCTCTGAGTCTCAGTTTCCTCCATCTGTAAAATGGGAGTACCATAGTGCTGCTTTCATAGATTTTTCAGTATTTAATGAGAAAACAAGACCCTCAACAAAGAGGGCTGTTACTGTTGCTGCTTTCCCCCCGCCCCCACTCCAGCCCCACATCGTCTCAGCCCCAAAGACACCCCTGGTCTGGTCAACTCATAGATCCAAGCTCCCTAGGAGTTTGGAGTTGAGCCAGGAGAATGGCTAAGGCCACAGCTGAAACCAGCAAGGTGTAGGCTTGACGACCTTGACCTGAAAAGTCACTGGCCTTCTCTGGGCCTCAGTTTCCCCACCTGTGGAAGACCCCAAAATGGAGACAGCAGTGCCTGGTACTTTTATGGAGCATTAACTATAAGCTCCACACTTCAGCTGCTTCTCAGTAACTCTAGGTGTCACGCAGTGTGAACAGAGAGGTGGGCAGGCATGTCCGTAGGCACACACAAGGAATGATACAGGCTTGATCCTTTCTCTCCTCCTGTCCCTTTGGGGCACTGGGTTAAGTTTGGAGGGATTTCTACTCCAGCCTACCATCCCCATCTCCTTCCAACCCCCATGGGGAGAGGCTGCCCTGGAGCAGGGGCACCGCCCACCCACATTCAGCACAGAAGCCTGGGAGAAGGCGGCTGCTGTCTCCAGCTCCTGGATGCGATGGAAGCCAGGACTGTCACCAGGATAGGCAGGGCCTTCTGGGATCTGGCAGCTAGTGAGCCAACTCCCAGCAGTAGGAGCCGTCATCTCAAAATTCTACTGTTAACTCGTAAGGTGACTCTATGACGTACCATACCATGGGTGATGTTTTGGCCACCCAGGAATCAAAAGGTCCTCACCCTCAACCCTTTCATCTTTTCTCTTCTCAAGCCACATGTCTCAGTGAGTCAGTAACCCTCTAGTAAATTCCACATTTCTGCCACCAAATACTTCATTATCCCCGACCCCAACTGGGTGTATTGCATATGATTCTGGCGCTACCTTCCTATAGTTAAGCATCACGTCCCACAATTTAAGGAGAAGTGCCCCACCAAGGCTGTCTTTACATCAGCCACAGAGGCAATTCAGAGTCCCAGGCCACCCACACTTCTGACAGACTGGCTGCATATTCAGGGGTTATCCAAACCACTTAGGTCCAATAATTCCCTGAAAGTATTTATAGAACTAAATCACAATGCTTTCAATTACAGTTTTAGTATTAAGGACACACATAGGGAAGACCTAAGAGGGTTTCAGACTCAGAGCCCTCTTCCCCAGGGAGCTAACTCATCACCCTCCCAACACATCAACTGAATGTGAGGCTTCAGAGTTTTTATTAGGGTTTCATTAGGTAGCTATGATCAAAGATATCATTGACCCTGGGAGTGAGGTCAATTTCTGTTCCCTGCCCTCCCAGGAGCTCACCTGGCTCACAGTTGCAGCCATCTAATCACACAGTGGCTTTTTCCCTCTCTTGCTAAGGTATCTAGGAGCCCACAATGAGATATTACGGGAGCAAAACAAAGACAATCCAGCAATCAGCAAATGTCAAAGATTTTTGATACTCTGGGGACAAGGAGCAGGTAGAAGATCTATTATACTGCTGCAAGTGTGTAAACTTTTATCAAGCCTAAACTTCAAATAAGTACAGCTTACATCTCAGTCAGGAAAAAAAAGCGTCACTCTCTACGGATATGCTTACAGAATCAGAATGGACAGAACTGTGTTTCAAGATCCCTGTTACTGCCTCAGAAACAAACTTTAGTAGGTTTTTATCCCCAGCACATGGCACATTGTGCATCATATATGAGAAAAGGACCCATAGAATAAGTACTTGACTTGAGGAAAAAGAGAGGCTTGCTTGAGAAGGTGGCTGAATTGCATGGAGTGGCACAGCCTGCAAAAAGAGAAGCTGGCTTGAAGATTTACCATTTGATCCCCGGTTCGCATGTACATTCTTCATGCCTCTGCTCCTGTGGAGGAGACTCCAATCTTCTGCATTTTGGCAGAAATGCTGACTATAGCCCTTGCTCCTGATCTTCCTGTTGCGGGGATATTGAAGGGCCTGAGCCAGCAGCGACCCCCCATCCTGGCTCTTCCGCTGCTTCATTAAATGGATATTTTACCCAATGACACGTCTCCCTTCCCCTCCCTCCTTACAGAGCCTTTGGTTAAAGAGGCCTCAGCCCTCGTCTCCACACCTCAGCTGGAGCTCAGGGCAGGCTCTTCCTGCGCAGGGAGGCCCTGCTGCAGCCCCAACTACATCCAAGTCTTTAGGAACCTGAGGAAAGAAGAGCCTCCAGGCAGAGTTAGGCCATTTCAGTCTGATTTCACCAACTAACATCTAAGAGTTTGCCTCAGATAATGCTGTCAGGATAGAAATCTCTTTCCACAGCTCCCATCACTGATGAGCCAGGGTCCCTGTGTGCTGGGACAGACACTGCGTGCAGGGGTCAGAGAAGCAGAGGTCTTCATCAGGGGCTGGGCGTCAGAGTGGGACTTGGCTCCCTCCCTCAAGAGGACAAAGGGGAGACTGTACATCCAAGGTGTGGAAAAGGCCCCCTCAGTGTGTGACAGCAGAGCCAACACGCATGTTCCTGCTGAAGCCACCAGATGAAATAGGGTCTGTTTTCTTCTATAGACCTTTGCTCAGAAGACTCGAGGGTAGTTGTTTTAAGCTCAAATAAGACAATTTGAGGTTTTTTTCTCCCTTTGGATCATAACTCTTGTTTGAAACACATTATATTTTATTGATCTGTAGGTGTCAATATTTTCCCACAAAAAACATAATGACCTCACCCCCAGATACAAACCTGTCATAACTGTCCTGGAACCCCTTTTAAAATCTCTACATGCAGTTTACCACTAGTACTTGAGGGAACCGTGGTTGTGTGACCGAATGTCAAAATGAGCGATATCGGAGCATAGTCTCAATGATTCAGAGATAGCCCCAGTGGGTTTCAGGGGAGAAAGCAAGGTCCAGGGTCTTGGACTCGAGCTTAAGATGGAAGATGGGCAGAAGGAAGATGCATGGTGTCCAGACTGTGTGAGGATAGAGGGGAATTAGATTCCAAGTTTTCAGATCAGGGGAAGCAGTACACATCATCACTGAGTCCAGCCTTGACCATGCGCATAATGACACTCACACTCCTTCCATGAAGGGGTGAAGTAGTTGCAGATGTCATGATTAGAGTGGGAAAGGCACAGGCCTCTTCCTCAGGGTCTAGAGAGAGGAACTTCCTTCCTGTTGTGTCATATTTTCTCCCCTCTGTCTACTCTGACACACCAGGCACTCCATGAACACTGGAGTCAAGTCTGACCTGATCACCCGGAACAGACTATAACATCTGACCAGAGACAGGAGGCTCTGACACCTCTTCTTCCTTTCATGCCAGTTTTGCTTTTCATCTGTTTCTAGAATTTTCCTGACAGCCACTCCTTTTCTAGACCCTGTTAACCAAGGTCTTTACAACTCAGAAATGCATTTTCTGAAGTGGTTGACACTGCGTGGCAGTGCGGCTAGAGAACACTAGCAGCTAGAGGTCTCAGTGGAGACAGAGAGGGGCATGGGCCCCAGTGTAGGGTGAGATCAGCACTGGATGGGAGCTGGTGTCCCTTCTACTCTCTTATACAACTGAGAGGACTTCACTTTGAACATTTCTTTAAAAGAGCCTTAGAATCCTCATTCCCATACTCTGCATCCTCCTACTCATGACCATGGGTAAGCACTGCAAGGGCACCACAGTGTCTTCTTGCACAGAGCTCTGCCGTGGTCAGCCCCTCTTAGACCCCAATAAATAATCAATGAATACACCCCTGGGATAGGAGTTAGTTCGTGTCCAAAGGACTCTTCTCTTTGACATGTCTAGGCTCTTGGGCTCACATGAAGCTGGGTGTCTATCCCAACTCAACTCTACTGCAGACAGATGCCTTTGGAAGACAGTGCCCCCCACCTCTGCCCCTGCTGCTCTGATGGTATCTGGAGCCTTTATGATGACTTTATTCACATCTGCAGTTCAGAATTGTGTAGATTTGATTTTAAAAATGGGAAGTTCCTTTTACAAAGTTATATTCATAAACATCTTCTGAATACTTTTGCTACTAAGGTGTTAAACTTTTTCCTCGAAGCTTTTTTCTCATCTGTTTTTATTTTTTCTCCCCACTTTGTCAGTTACTAGTGATGTTTATAGTTTTTGTTTTCTTCCTGAATTTAAATTTGGAATACTCTATCAAGCTAGCTGCCTTAATTTTTCTCCATTTAGAAAAAAAAAAAAGTGCCGTTTAATTATTATATACAGCACCCCTAATTTCCCATCAGTTTTTGGGGAAAATATGGCAATGTCTATGTGAATGCACTTTTTAAAATTTCATCAGTTATCTATTAAGAAAATTTCATAAATTTACAACAAAGCCAGAATGCCATCAGAGATGAATAAGGAAACATTTCCTGTAATGAAAGACACTGATTATTCTTTACTGAGTCAGTATATTTGGGGACTGATATTCAGATATAGTTTTACTAACCCACCATAAGAATTCAAGTGCCTACATTTCAGTTGTGACCAGAAATGAATCCTGTCCCCAAGCACAACCCACAACCAAAGGTGAAATGCTACAATAATACAGCCTGTCTTTGAATGTCCTTGCAGACTGAACTCCCCTGTGGTTTTATGTTGCTCAACTTGGAAAGAAAACCTCTGCAGCTCATGTCTCTCCTGCTGCTCTCTTGGCTTCCTTCTCCCAACAAGGGGTAGTGGATGTTGTTCCAACAGAGTGAATCCCTGGCAATTATCCAACCTCTTCCTGTCTAGTCCTTGGTCTACATGGAATAAACCTCCTTGAGTCAGTACTGAACGGCACCTCTACTCAAGTGACAGTTTCTCTGTATCCTCCCATGTTCCTGCGTGGAGGACTCTTCGTCTTCCAGTGAGAAGTACTTCTCCTCTTCCAGGGAGTTTATACCAGAAGGAATACCATTTTAACCCTTATAGTAAGTTCAGCTTTCTTTTAGAGTACAAAATGGCTTTCTTCTTTTCTATTTCATAAGTTGGGATCTGAAACTGACAATGTCATAATGGTTATTTGGCGTTGCCTACTTGGAGGGATGGGTAAAATCTTACCAAATGTTCCATGATTAAGAAGGGCATTCAAATTTGTCAGTATCCATAGTCGTTTTCCCCAGTAGCAACAATTTTTCCCTTTGGATTAGAATTTAGGAACTACCAGCCAAATTAGACTAGAGAGACACATTGTCCTAAAAAAGCTTATTCCTTTCTCCTTTTGTATTCTCTAGCTGCTTTAGGAGTCTTTGACTGGACCCTGGTGTCCCATTTGATTTTCTGGAGTCTCCAAGAGAAAAAAAAATCCCTGTATACACAGGACTGCATGTAATCTGATTTTCATCCTGTTTTCCTCTCTGTCATTGCAAGTGTTCTTCAGAGCAGAGGACAGAAAAAAAGGATTCTTCAATCAGGCACCTGGCTGAGGGAACAATTTAGAACTGATAAAACCCAATGCAATGTGCACGTGATCTATGTTAGGGGACAGGATAGCAAATAGTTTGCTTTGTTTTCTAGTTCTAAAAATGTGTGTAATTGGTTTTATTACATTTTTAACAGCAGTACCTTCTGCAGCCATTTCACTTAGAATATGTTGACTTACAGTATATATATTACCACAGGATAATGATATTTTCATTGAAAGGTACAGACAAGACTTTGTGGGAATGTGAGGGGGAAAATTATTATTGGGGAACAAGGAAAATACTCTTAAAGTACCAATCTCATGACAAGGAGGTACTGAGTGTGGGGTGTGAATATATGGTCACCGGTCACCATTCTCATCAGATTCTCTTCAAAGGACCCAAGTGGGAGAGATCCCACCTTTTCATCCTGGAGTTTAGAGTCTCCCCACCTCCTTCCTCTTGTGTCAGTTTCACTTTCCAGGGGACAACGACATGATGGCTCCTGGGCACATGCTCAGGTTGAATTGCTTCTGTAGGACATACAGACCTGCCCTGTTCACATGCTCAACAATAAACAGCACATTTGACACAAAAAAAATCATTTTTAAATAGAATCGTGTCTACTGAATCATTTTCAGCTTCATACACTAGCAAAACAGAAGCTTCCAGGGGGTCTGTGTGTTCACTGACAATCTCAGGCGCAGGCGCAGAAGAGTCCACACCTCAGGAGGAAGGAAAATGTCCAACCAGCGGAAGAGTCAACTGAAGGTACTTGGAAAGTCTTCCATTAATTTGTATCAAGGATAACAATTCCAGACTATTCCATGTCTCAGATTTAAGACAAAGTTGTTAAGACTCATTTAATTTTATATGTGGCAATTTTATTTTACCTGGTCAATTATTAAGTGCCACAATGGAAGCAAATTCATCACCCAGGACTGGTCATGTTTCAGGAATGGAAATATGAAGCAAATATTGAAAATGAGGCTGTGGTTAAAGATCAGCAGAAATAAATGCTTTCTGTCTAAAGCCGTGTAACAGTTTACTATTGCTAAGTAACAGAAGTTATTATTAGGACATGTTTAGATAAACATAAAAATTGACAAATGTCAGATTCCCATATCACCCTAACCGCCCCCACCCCCACCCCCAGTATCCCTGGATTAGTAAAATTTTCAGTAGTGTGCCACATTTGTCCCAAAGAGTAAACTACTATTGAGCATCACTCATTAAAACCTATAATCTAAGCTCAGGTTCACTCTTGGTGACATACAGGAGTATGGACTTGACAAGTGCACAGTGTCATGGGTCCCTCATCACTGCCTTCAACACCCCTGGGTTTCACCAGGCACCCTTCTCTGCTCCTGTGAGACACACAGACCTGCCCTGCTCACACACAACATGTCAACAAAGAACAGTAAACTCGCCCCCATGCCTGTGTATCTGACCCCAGGGACTTCAGGATCCAAGGTCACGTTCCAGGGTCAAGGAGCCTCTGGGTCTTACACACCCACCCCCAGAAGCCCTGTTCTCGTCTCTGTGCTTCCCTGGGGATTACAGCTCCTGAGTTTGTGCTGCCAACTGTGGTACTGATTCCATAAAGACCTTGACAAGCAGGTGTCAGTCTGTACCTCAGAAGGACAGAGACACATCGAGCCTGAAGCTTAAGTGAGCACCGGCAGAGGAACAAGCCAGACCTCACTAACCTGCGCCAAGTTCACTCAGTGGTGAACTGGTAGATTTAGTGAAAGTTTCAGAGACATCTTTTATGTTTACTGCTAGAGGCTTTTATATTAAACAAAATACTTTCCCCACTATTTTTATGTTAAAATATTTTGATGCAAAGAACAAAATGAATACAGAAAAGCATCAGAGCAAAGGTGGCTGCTCTTTCTCAGTGAATTATCATGGGGACCATCCTTTGGGGAGCAGTAGTTTTTCACTCTGTGAAAGCCCACATGCTTCCAAGAAGCTTCTTGCTGCTTTCATAGCTTGTGAAAGACTCTTTCTATGGAGAAAGTGAATCCCAGCAATGAATGTGCCTGAGTTCCAGCGATTAAGTGGACAAATCAAAATTTGAACACAGACGTTGAGGCCGAAGCGGATACTCTGTGATAGCGTCCGGTACTCCCCACACAGAGTGTAGTATGTGGGGATGGCAAGGCAGGAATGATTTGTGTGACAAGTTTTAGAAGACGGCAGCATGCAGCTGGGCTTCAGAACAAGCAGGACACATGAAGGGACTCTACTCTCCAAAGCACAGTGTGAGTTGACCACCCTGTGCGCTGACTATCCCTCATTTTAATTTCCTTTAACTTCAAGCGAGGACTCTGCTTCTCATTTCTTTCTGCTCCTGTCATTCGCATCTCCTGCAGTCAACTGCATGCTTCGAACCAACCACATCCTTATAGTCCGTACTCCTGTCCAAGTCACATGGGTCTCTTTAGAGAGGATCGGAGCATCACTGCTGACTGGCAGTCACTCTGCGATCGCCCAGCTTCCTCTGAGAGCCTGCAGAGCAAGCTGCCTGGGAGAACAGCTGGCGAAGCTCCCTCAGGTCCCAAGGTTTTTCAGCTGCTTTTCTGATGAAACAGGCTGCCTTCATACTTTCTTTTTCAACTGAGTTCAGATATAAAAACAGGCGTGTGGACTTTGTAGATTTTAAGTCCTGTTTTGTGGGGGATGCTGGAGGGGAGAGTATGAGCTATTGCAGAAAACCTTTCTTTAACTAGAATGTTTTTTTTTTCTACAGGACTCAATACCGTGAGAGCCTTGAGAGAGACATTCTCTATTTAAAGTCCTTGACTTTTCCTCACATTTTCTCAGTTGCTTTTGAGAACTGTGACGCTTTCATTTATGAAATAAAGTCACAGAACACAACATGCTGATTCTTATATTTTCTTTTCTGTCATCACAGAAAACATGAGGATCAGCTGGACTCAGTGAGTACACCTGCTGAGGAAAACAGCAAGGAATTGGGACAAGGCGGGGCCTTCATCTTTGCTGACCTCAGTCCAGAGCGTCATCTTGTTTTCCGTTCTTCATGGAATGAGTATGGGGGGTTTGAGAAAATCAGATTTCTCAGATGAAAATTCATGTTGATGTTCTGCAGTTCTCACCCAAACCCCAAATCCTCAGACTGGCAACCAAACCTGCACTTGCTTACACTTAAGAGCCCTCGTCCAGCTGCCCCTCTAGACCGCCATGGCTGGCAGGATTGCTAAAGGGCTTGTGGGAAGGGGCTGCGCCAAGCTTGAGTCACACACCCTCTCTCCTAGCTCCACTGATCCATCTCCTGGCATTGACCAGCCCAGGACAGTCTCTCAGCATCAGGGCCAGGGGACCACTGCTCCTCTTGAGAACCCACTGGTCCACAAATTGTTGGTCCTGCCCCACCCCATGACCTTTTCCCCCAGCTGCCAAGCTACTTTTCTCTCAGTCCTTCCAAGGCTCAGGTCTAACCCACCAAATACCATATATTTATGTGTCCATAGTAGATAGAGAAACCATCTCTCCCTACGTGCAGCCTCAGGGAAATTGGGCAAGTTGTTTCACCATTATTTTCACATTCTTCCTTTCTAATTGGCCAGGAAACTTATGGAGACATGTGAGCATTAAATCTCTCCCAAATAATGAGGTCACCCCAGGCATAGGACAGTCATTTGATGTGTAGAGTCTATTTTCTCTGCCCCCCCTACCCCCGCCCCATTAGGTTATGATATCAGGCTCATGACAGAGGCTTCTCGAATAGGATAGTTTGGTTTAATTAGTCAAGTGATGGGAGTAGATGACAGGGTATCCATGACCACTCTTCCAATGTGCCCACAGTGGAGAACAGTGTGATTTGTGGAGGCTGAGAAGAGTGTGATTTGTGGAGGCTGACTAGGAGAGAAGTGGTCAAAAAGGTAGAGAAAAAGGAGGAAAGGTATAAATTACGCAGGCAAAAAGGCAATATCAAGCACATAAAGCCATGGGAAGAGGGACTGCCTCTTGGAGGATCAGGATGCACAGACCATGCCCTGATTACAGTTCTAGGACTTTAGACCTGGGAATGAACCCCAGAGATCCTAGATCCTCAGCTGTGCAGGGGTGAGGCTATTGAAACCCTGTGGGAAGAGTGTGGACCTAGAACAGGGTGGGTCAAATGTCAGACTTAAAGCAGAAGCTGAATTCTCAGCTTAATACCAAGTCTCCCTTTTCAACTACCAACCCATCAAAATTCATGAAAAAGTGCAAAGGATAACTGCAGATTTTGAAGATTCAATTCCTTAAGTAAACACATTAAGACATTCACATTTTTAAACTTTATTCTTATCCATATATTTTCTTTGTAGGACTTCCCCATGTCTTCTTTTTGTATTATGCCTCTCCTGTATATTTCATCCAGTGTGGACCTGATATCTTCAAAGTGTAAAAAAATCTCTCTCCAACCCTGATGATCCACTTTCTTAGCACTGACCTGGTTTCTTCTCCTGAAGAGACTGGATGTACAAATCGATCAGATCATTTTTAAAATTGGACCCTGGTTTGAAAATCTGCAACAGCCAACTAGAAAAACAATCCATTGTGTATAGTTACCTGTCCAAGAAGCATCCCTATTATAAGACTAGTAGGAATTTTTAATCCCTGTATCTAGCAACCAGCTCAGAAATCTTTAATAAGCCCTTAACAATCAGCCTCAAGTAGCCAAGATCTGATTGATAACTGAGATCATCCCTAATTTTTCCTGTGCTTCCAACTTAGAGGATCCAGAATAAGACAAATATGCTCCCTTAACAATCACATGGGATGTCCTTCTTCTAGAAGGCTCACTGTTACTTCCTCATGTGAACCATTTCCAATAAAAATACACTGAAGCCTTCCCTTGGCACTCTAAAGCTGTCCTTCTCAGGTGCCTGCTTTTGAATCTCTGTCAAAATGCAAGCGATGAGGGGGTTGACTCCCCTGCTCTAGCAAACACGAGACCAGAGGACTGTATTCCCGAAGTCATTGCACTAACTGCTCGTCCAAGGTGGGTCACTGGAAGGAAAACTCTCAACTGGAAGGAAAACTCATTCTCAGAAGAGCTGACCTATGACAGTTGGCTAGGAGTGTTCTGAGTTCTGTGGCAGTTGGGGAGAAAACAGACCACTGGTGAGTCTTGCTGGTCAACTGTCATTAGGAACTATCTCAACATGAGAGTTTTGACAGTTTGTAGATGCTGGGGGAGGATTTTCACCTTTGGTATCTCTTTCAGTCTATCAGAGGGAATGTATTTGGGAGAAACTTCATTTTCAGGGATCAGGGATGAACTTGGAGAAAAAAAGGCTGGGTTAGTTTGGACTCTTGATTCTTCTTCTTCCTCCTAGGCATTAACTCTCTCCCAGAGGAATCTTGGACAGGAGAGTTTGAAAAACAGAGTGAAGAAAACTCTTGGTTCAGGGGTCCAGGTGGCCCTGGGCAGTTCTCGGGAGTGAGAGATCTCTGTCCCCAAGCAACCAACTCCATTCTCGTCCCAGACCCATGTCTCATCGATGTCGTGACTCTGCAAAAACCACTCAGAGTGCCACATTTCTGTGCCATAAATATATTTTACAGGCCCTACATTGTCCACCCTGTAGGGCTGATATGATCATAATACATAGCCTATGATCTCCATTGTCTTGAACGCATCAGAATAAAGACTTCCCCATTCCCCTGTCCTATAACCAGCCAAGTTCTCTCTAGACTCAACTACTATCCAACGTCTGCAATATTCTACCAGACATTTAAGGATAGAAATCTTACATAGCATATCTGAACCAACAGTCATTTACCTGGAGAAATGTCCTGTATTTCACCATTTCTAGCTTCATACCATAATTCTAATAAGTAGACATATGAAAATTCTCATCACAGTGCAGGCAACTGAAGTACCAGCCAATAGGCAGGACCCCCACATTGTTACTGTGCTCTTCTGCTTTCTATGTATCTTGTCTAAGGAAAGGTAACTGCCCACAGTTTCTTCTTTCTCTTTTGTTAGGGGCACTCAACATAAGATATAGCCTCTTAGAACATTTTAAGTATCCAATAGTGTGTTTATTCATAAGTCCTATGTTGTATAGTAGCTCTCCAGAGCTTAATTTGCATAAATAAGAATTTGTGACCTTTAACTTAATAGTTTCCCCTTTTACCCTCCCCCACATGCTTGGGAACCAGCATTTTACTCTCTGATTCTCTGTGCTGTTAGATAACACAAGTGACCTTATCTATTTGTCTATCTCTGTCTGGCTATTTTTCACTGAGCATGATGTTCAACAGATCCCTTCATATTATCACAAGTGATAGGATTTTATTTTTAATAATTGACTAATATCCCACCATGCATGTATATATGTATATGGCGAAAGAGAGAGAGATTCGGTTTTATTCTTGCACTCTTCTCTTGATGGATTTTAGGTTGTTCCACTGAGGTTGTGCCATGGTGACAGTGCTGCAGTGAACTATGGGTAGCGGATACGTCTTGAAATTCAGGTCTAAATTCTTTGGGAGGTATACCTAAAAGTGCAGTTGCTGGAGCAAATGGAAAATCTGTTTGTACATTATTTATGAAGCTTGCAGATTGTAAACAAGAACTGTTTACCTTGTTTCTCTGGGAATTTTTAGGGTAAAACCAAAATCCAGTCTCCCTAAAGCTCACTGTTACTCAGGACCCTTCACTGGAAAATGGGGGAATCATGGAATCAGAAATTTGAACTGAATAAATTATCCCTAATTTTTCTGGTGAAGTAAGTGTACTTAGTGTCTGATTCCAGTGGAGGGCTAGAAAAATCCACATAAGAGCAAAGAACAAGGTCTACACTTTGATGGACTAGTTAAAACTACAGTTAAAATTAATTATGTTGATTAAAAAATGGTTATCCTAGATTTTTTAAGTGTCCCAGACTTAAGACAAAAATGCTAAACCATATTATTTAACGTGTGAAAATTTTAATTTACCTAATCAGTCATTAGTGCTACAAACACAGAAGTAAAAATGCATTTTCAATCACGTATGGGTACATTTAATGGTGGACAATGTAAAGCTCATGCTTGGGACAATAGTCTTTTGTTAAATTAGCAGAATACATTCATCCTTTAACCTGTGCTGCCTGTTCATTCATTTTTAATTAATATGATCTAAAACAGGTTTAGATTAACATATAAATAGAATATATAATATGTAGTTCTCACACCATCCACTCTCCCTGCACATAATTTCACAATATATCAAAATCTTCATTATGGAAAACATTTGTCACAAATAACAAACCCATATTAATATATTACTATTATTTTAACAATTCTCTGTTTCACTGATTACTTTCACCCTCTTTGCTTCTGCATCCACTGATCCTTTTCATGTCTCTTTGTCTTTTCTAGAGTTTCATCTAATTGGAATCATAAAGTATGTAGATCTTTGTATCTGAATTATTTCACTCATCTGTCTTTATATATGTATATGCATGTATATATATATATATATAAAATGTGTATTTTTTGTGACTTGAGAGCTGAACTGTTTTTAATTAGAGAATATTATTTCATTGCATGAATGTAGCAATATTTGTTTACCTGTCTATTTAGCTTGCTTCCATTGGAACAATTATTAATAAAGCTATTATTAACAGTGCTGGGCATATTTCTGGGTCGAGATCATTTTTAATTCAACTGGGTAAGTATCAAATAATGGGACTGCTAGATTTATTGCTTTGTAGGATTTGTTAGAATTCACCACTAAAACCATCTGGCCTGCATTTCCTTTTTTGGGAAGTGCAAGTTAGAATGAGACTTTCTCCATCATTGGCTGTAACTTGCATTTATGAAATGGACTAGATCTGGATTGTCCGGTATTGTCAGCAACCCCATGTGGCCTTTGACCACTTGAAATTGGGTTATGTGAACTGAGAAATTCTGTGAATATAGAGGACACACTGGATTTTGAAGACTAAATAAGAAAGTGGAATTTAAACTCCCTCATTCAGGTCTTTAAAATCATGTTTGTACATCCATGTAAATACATTTTGAGGTGATAGCATGCTGCCGGTTACTGGATGTGTTGCTAATGGCGTAAGACAAAGATAAGTTAATTGTGGGTTTGATTCCTGATTCAGACACCATGAATTGGTTGATAAGTGAGTACACATACTAGGAAAACTTACAGGACAAGTGTGGATAATAAAACACAATGTCGTCCTTAAATTTGCTTTTTCAAGAACTGTCTTTTCCATATCTGTGTCAGGATACATGATTTGTCCCAAAGTGTGCAGAACTTTTCTTGAAAAGAAATGTAGATGCTTTTAAGTACACTGGATCATGTGAACATCTGCAGACTGATGGTACTGCATTTCACATAGACCGAGGCCATAACTTTGCTGTTTTCTCGCTGAGGCACCAACATCTCAGAGCAGAACAAAAGCCAGGTCCACTGTGTATATAGTGTTCATACTGATAGAACAATGTGCTTAGAGAATAAAAGATACAAAGGGAAGCATTTGAAACTTAATTTTTTTTTCTTGTTGTGTTTTGAAGAATTCTAGATTCTTTCTCTATGAGCATTAACTCATGTTTCTCCATATCATTCCAAGTTTAATATAACATTGTTAACACACACACACAGTGACAGGCATCTTCAAAAGTTTTTCCTATACAGTTGACCTATACAGAGCACCAATGTGAAATGTCTGGCTTCCACTACATCAGTGGATTCTCCTTTTACAGATCAAACAAACGTAGATGCTGTTTTACTGAATCCAGTGATGAGGGACCTGAGGATAAAGGGTTGTTTTAAAAACATACCTATTTGGCTACCATCAGACTTCTAGCAAAAACTCTGTGGGTAAAGAGAATGTAAAATGACATAAGTTTTCCGATTATCTGAAAAGCTTCTTAATCTTTCCTTCAATTCTAAATGATAATCTTACAGGATATCCTAGGTTGGCAATCCTTTTATATTTTTATTTTCATCACATTTGAAAATTTCATGTCATTTCCTTCTGGCCTGCAGACTTTCAGGTAGGAAATCCACTGAAAATCTTATGGGGGCTCCTTCATATGTGACTCATTTCTCTCTAGTTGTATTTAAAATTCTCTATCTTGCATTTTTGACATTTTGATGATGATGTATCTGGGAATAGGTCTATTTGGATTTCTTTTGTTTGGAATTTTGAACTTTCTGGGTCTGGAAATCTGCTTTATTCCTCAAGTAAAGGAAATCTCAGCTATTATTTCTTCAAATACAGTTTCTGTTCTCTTTTCTCTCTCTTCTCCTTCTGTGATCCCTGTGAAATATGTAAATATTTTTTTCTTTTTGATGTTACCCCATAGGTTTCATATGCTGTCTTTTTTTTTTTCATTCTTTTTTCATCTTTACTGGTTTGCTTCTGGTTTACTGATTTCATTGGACCTTCGTACCTCTGTTGAGTTCTTTAGTTTAGCTATTCTGTTCTTTGATAACTGTTTTCTGCTACTTCAAATCATTCTCTTTGCTGTGGTTCTTCTTTTCTTCTTCTATTGTCTTCTTGATTTCAGTGAGTATTTTTATCATTTTTGCCCTAAATTCATCCTTAGGTAGTTTTAATTGCAACCATCGTTTTGTGTATATTTCTCTGTGTTTTTACTCTGTTTGGTGTTCTGTTTTTATTTCTGTGGGTTAGGTTTCCCTGAAGAAATGGCCTTGTATAGGGTATTGACTTGCACCAAATAAGTCTGGATTTTGTTTTAAACTCTGCAAATTCTTTAATTGTGTGGAATAACCATTGGTCAAATTTGTTGACATTCCAAGTTGCACCCTGCGGTGAGGCCTGAGATTACAGCTATGGCGTTGGAGTTTGCATGGGGATAAAGAGTCTTTCCCTAGCATCACAGGTCTGAACAGTGAAGTTCACCTGTGGATTTCTGTTGGTCCACAATTGGTAAGCAGGTTGCAATTCCCTCTCTGGCCACAGAGTGACACTAGCTGGCAGCTGTTGAAGATTTCTCCCTCTGAGAGATCCTCTTCTAAAGATGCTGTTTCAGACAACTTAAAACCTGGAGGAGGGATTTACAATGGGTAGATCCTGCATTTCCAAAACAATAATGATGTGAGGGGTGGGGGTTTCACCTGGATGCCTTTGGGTTATGGCAGTGACCTGTGCTGATTCCCCTGAGGAGCTATGACTCCATTTCCATGGGTGTCAGCCCTCTTTCTGCTCTGCACTAAGACTCCCTCCCTGGTTAAGTGATCTTGGTCCTGCTGGGCAAGCTCTCTGTTGCTCGAGGAGCCCTGATTCTTTGAGGCTCTGACCCATCCTCCTTCCCTGACTCCCCCACACTCACCCCCAGCAACTCAGCTTTTTTCCCCTGGGGTTCAAATCCCAAAACCACAATGTAGCTCCTATACCAGACATTTTCACCTACTCTTAATGGTGTTAAATACTATCATCTTTGTTGTTGCTGGTGCTGCTTTTAGCATTCGTGTCTGCAAAGTAAGTTCTTCCTAGATATTCTGTGGGGAGGAGGCAAGTCTGGAGTCCTACCAGGTGTCCATATTGAACTCTATCCAAAAAAACGCAGGATTTATTTTCTCATGGCTATACTGATTGGCTGTCCAAGATTAAGGTGTCAGCAAGGCCTTCTGTGTGAAGGCTTTAAAGGAAGGGTTTGTCCCAGGCTCCTCTCCTCAACTTGTAGATAGCCATCTTTGCATTTAGTGGTTTTCTACTCTGCATCTCGTATAAACCCTTTATATCATCATTATTTGATGAAAAAAAATGAATATATTTTCACTCTCTCTCCTAGTATATGGTTCTACTTCTGTTGTAGAATAGACTGAGGTTATGCCTGCCATACAGCAGGGGAAAGGAAAGACATATGGGGAATTTGGCAGGCAGATGCTGTGGTGCCAACCAGAATTGTGCTAGTTTATCAGGCTGATCACAAGTCTCTTATATCTCAGTGAGAAAACAAAAATATGTTTGAATTCATTATCTGTGTTTCTCCCAGCTAAGTTTATCTGCAACTAGACTATATGCTGATGTACCCCTCACTTTAGGATTAGCTGATTTTGCTGGAAGGCTAGGTTCAGTGTCCCACTTTACTGCTTGGCTACATTACCTGGTCTACTTAAATTGGGATTATTGGAATAAAATTTGGTAAAAAAAATTGCCATTATTATTCTTATAAAGTAGTTGACAAATTTGTTCTCATTATAATGCTTGAGAGTTTCTGTTTTTCAATATTCTGGCTAACATGGAACCTTATCAATTTTAAAATTTTCCTCAGAGATATGGATGAAAAATTATCTCATAGCTATTTTAATTGTATTCCTTTAGCTCTGTGAAATGTGAAGCATTTAAAAAAATTTTACTGTCCATTCGTATTCCTTTTTGGTTGATTGTCTCTTCCTGGGCTATCATATTCTGAAAGTTTCTTAACCTAAAAGGTTTACAACCATTGCTCTTATCAACAGTATAATATTCTAACTTAAACACAGCTTAAGACAAATATAGAACATGAACATCTTTCTAGGTGCTATACACTGTCGTAAAAACATTCTGTAGATTAACTCATTCACTCTTCTCCCAAACCCCCTAAGGTAAATACATTTTTATGAAAATCTATATCTTACAAATGCTGAATTGAGACACCAGATATTCAGATTTCCCAAGTTCACACAGAAGGGAAAGTGGTGTGATTCTTCATCTGTGATGTGCTCATAGAAGTTACCTTTTGTTTGCAAAATGGAACGCCATTCGTTATTCCTTTTTTATGAGATTCTCAGTCTTCTCATGTAAGTATTTTTTGACACCTGATCGAGCTCACTACTTTCATGTTTCTCTTTTCACATTAACTGGACCACTTAGACAAAACTGGGCTCAGCACAAAATAAAATGTATGGCTCCTTGTTAAAAAAAAATATTAAGAGTTGCAGAGTATTGAAGTGTTATTCTACTTTCTGAGTGTTATTCAAAGCAGGGGGGTTTTGTTTGACAGATCATATGCCTGAAAATTTAACAGCTGTAAAGCTCTGAGGCACTGTGGAGGCTTGCAATTAACAATACATTCAACAAAAATGCCCCCCAAACCCCTTGCTCTATCCAAGAGTTGTTTAATATCTAACCATTTGATCTGATAATATAGCTTGATCCTAGCAACTGTAGTGGGGGGTGTCTAAACAAAAATCACTAAACTTGGTCTTTTGCATTTCTCACACAAATAGCTTAATTTTAAGTAATAATAAAAATTAGTCAAATGTCCTTCTTGACATATTCTTTTATAAAGTGATTAATGTATTTATCTTTTGCATGTTATCTGAATACACAAACTGTATAAAACCAAAAGCAAAATTGGGAGGTGCAGAACAGCTATGCAGGTTTCTTCCCCTGAATTTAAATTCTGGGTGTAAATCCTAAAATTGATTCGGAATAATCTTCTAATGAATATCCTTCACTAAATTTGATTTTGCTTTGTTCTATTTAAGTCAACATGCCCATGAAACTGGTCCAAAGCTCAGTTTTGACAGATGAAAATCCAATACAGAAATATGAAGTAACTCTGCCAAGAGCGCAGAAGCGAGTTCTGAATTTGAAACCAAGTTTGTCTGATTACAAAACCTGTGTGAATTCTTTACAAGACACCACATTGTCTGTTGGTTGATGTCAGGCTCTGTACCTGCTCAAATCATACCTAATGGAATTAATCTTACTTGAGCTGCAAACTGGATGGAGAGGGGTGAAGTATATAAATAGGGCACTTTTCCAAGGTAGATGGAGAAAATGCTAGAGTGGTGTTACCTTCCAGGAGTCTGGGCACCAGACCTCATGTGACTTTGAATCTATTTGCTAAGAGAGAAACTTGGGCCCTTTAGGTTGGAAATTTAAGGAACAGTGGCCAAGAATTCTTGTTCCTCTTTGCTGAAGAGCACCATGTGCACCCCTGGATATGCAACATGTCTAACTTAGAGACCATGAGTGGGAGAGAGGAGGTGACAGACTTGTCAAAACACAATGGAGCACTGATTATGAGCCAGGTGAAATTACCTGTAAATTCCTCCACTCAGACACATGGCACAGAAAACCAACAAGGAGCCTCAGGTCGTGAGCACCTTTCTTTTCAATATAGAGCACAAACCAAATCTGTATGTCCCTGATTCCCAACATCTCTGACTCCCTCATTTCTCTAAGAATCTCTTGATGGGACTGTTCTGGAGTCAGGGTCAATGAATGTCAAATTGAGGTCCCCAGATTAACTGAGAAATCTGTTGTTTTGTGTTCATCACTGTGTGATTTGTTGAGATGCCAAGTGAGGAGACCCGGTAGTGCTTAATGTAAGGGAGGGGCATAGGAAAAAGCCTGTTTCCTTCCATAATGGAGACATTACCAGAACATGATCCCCAAACTTCACCCCAGCAGTCATGTTACCTAGCTGGTGTTGGCTACTGTCAGTCAATCTTCAGTACATGAGTGCACTTACTTACAAAGTAGTTTCAACCCTTTTAAAAAAAGTTTTCTGGAATCAGGGTTTATTTTTCTCTCGACACCTATTAATGTGCATGTAAGTCCTGTTTTTGTCTTCAATATTGGTCACTTCATAATCCACTTTATTCATTTTAAGTCTTGCCTATTTCCTTTAAGGCATTCATTGCAGTGTTTGCTTATTTTAGCTTAGCCTTCGTTTCTGAAATGGTTATTCCAATGCTTTCCCAGATTTGCCTTATTTCTGAATTTTTCAAATTCAAAGTTCTTTCAGGTCCTGAGTCATTTTAGTCTCTTTTAGCACATCTCAGACTAGTTTGGATCTATTCTTCGGGAATTTCTGGTAGATTTTCATTATCTTTAAAGATGTTATTCTTCTCTTGATTCATTAAAAACTTAGTGAGATTGATCTTAAATTTACCAGTGGTTTATGTAAAATTAGTTTTCTTCAACTTTGAGGTTATTCAAGAGCTTCCAGATATTTGTGCTAAAGTGAAATATTCTGCTGAGACTTCTGGTCACCTGTTCCTTCTTCCATTTGTATTTTAACATCTTCCTTTGCTATGAATCACTCCCTTGCATTTCAAATGGTCATTCTAAATTTCTGTTCCCAAGTCCATTAGATGCCCACCTTCCTCTGTGCCCCCTGAATATATTCCAGGGTCACATGGCAGTCTTACGGCTGTTGGTGGCATAACCCACTTATATTCTGGGCTTTAGGGATATCATGGTACCTAAACTTATTGTTAGTCATAGTTTTGATTATGCTATCCAGTTGCTGTTACATGGTTATTTCCCCCTCTTCCCTACTACTTTTAAAGGTTTTGAACCACTCCCAATTTTAGGCTTTCTCCATGTCCCTGGCTTCCAAGGAACCTGCACGCTGTCTCTATTCATTGACACCATCTAGGCTTTTACCTTCGGTTGGAGTCTGCCACTGGAGAAATGACCATTTCTTTGCTGAATCATTTACAACTTACCCATCAGTTTCTTTACCTGATGTCTTTTCTTCTTCAGGTACCTTTGTGGAATAGTATGTTTAAATCTTTTTCTGTCCTAAGAGGCATTTATTTTTTTAAAGGAAAGATATAGGCAGGAATGAAGGCAAGCAGGAAAGCAGACAAGAAGAGGAGGAAGAAGCATTTCCATTCATTTCAGTTGTTCAACTTGGCTGCTCCCCTGGCCTCAGGACGCAGAACCCGGGTCACTAGAATGTATATGGACCACGCTCGGCCAAAGATGGCAGACCCAACAGCTACTCCATAAGGGTGTACCTTAAAGGGTATTTTACATGTGTGAAGACACACATTTGTAAGTGATGTTGATTCGCATTTTTAACTTGTTCTAAAATAGGAAAATGCATAGAAATTTAAATTTGCTTTTGTTTTTTGGATTTGGGCTTTTTCAAATCAGTTCATTTTTAATTTTTTGTTTTTTGCTACATTGTGACTTCTTTATCAAAGAATTCTTAACTAAATTTCAACTGAAAATTAAGATACTCTGGGTACCTTTTCATTTATTTCCTTTATCACAGATACTTTTATAATGTCTCTACTTCTGGTCACTTTGGATTTTATTTTTCATAGCTGGTTCTCTTTCCAAGCACCTGTGTTTTTTGTTGTTGTTGTTTTTTGCAGAGTTTACTTAACATAGTCCCTGCAATTTAATATTTTATACTTAGTAAAGTAGCTTCAAGTATATAGTAAGGCATTTCTAGCCCACATTTCAAAATAAATATGCTATGAGAAATTTAAGAATATTAAGATATTACAGCTCCTGTACATGACATTTAAAGTAATTTTCCGTCAGTGTCAAGTTATAATCCTGCCAAACTCTTGAGGGATAATAGCATTGCCTCATTTATGAAATGATCTTTAATGGTTCCATCCCAGCTACTTCTATTTTCAATTCAACCCTACAATATAGGAAAGGAAGGTAAAACAATTTAAAGCTCAGAGAAATAAAGTGATTTCTTCTAGACAAAATGATTACAAAATTGTGGTTTACCACCTTTGTATTTGATAACATTATAGAAATCTTTACACAGATTTTTACAAATTCTAGGGAACTTACTCAATTAACATGAAAACTTCCCCAAACTGTAAAAGATAAAATTATTTCTCTATTTAGCTTCTTACAAAAATATAAAAAGCTATACAAAAGAGACAATTATGTAGTTAATATAGAAACTGTACTTTGTTTAAAAAAATGGCATAGATCTGAGAACAAATCTTTCAGGCTGAAAACTGCCTCATTCCCAAACAGGGACCTCAAATTGATCGTCTCTTGCTGGTGATAGCCTCCCAGAAGTTTGCTTTTACGGGAATATTGCTCTCTGAACATGCATACATTCAGATTTGTTAAATATATCCTCTTCTGTTTCTGGAGTTAGTTGGATGTTATCTTTGGCAGGAGAGAGGGGATCTGGCTTCTTACAAGAAGGAAGTTTTTCATAATCCCTGCAAAACAAAATACATTTGTTTTTTTAAAAGCATAGTAATTATTAGAAAATAATCTATTGGACAAAATAGAGGCATATACAGAAGGCTGATCTGTATAATCTGTCTCAATGCATTATATAACACATTCAGGTTCTTTGAGTTGGTCCAAGAAAATGAGTTTTACTCTTTAATGTCTCCTCTTACTCAAAAAAAATTATTTTCAAAGTAGATACAAGGCCACTAAATATATTTTAAGTAAGATAGACTGATTCCAGTGAGAAACTTCAGTTCCTTTTTCCCTCTGTGCTCTTCTCAAGTCTGGCCAAGAACCAACACAAATGAAGCAAGGACAAAGTTTAAGCCCCATGTTTTACTTCCCTACCCTACCTCTCTTATTTTCCTGTAATGAACCTCTGTGCCTACAGAATTAATCCGATTATGAAGAGAGTACATGCAATCTAGCTCTTGCAAATCAAAATTCAATGCCAGTAGTATTACTTTCTAAGATATTTAAAAATTCTGGTATAACCTCAATTTCTCTCTCATAGCAGCTATCACCAACCCCTAACAATTACCAAGACCCTTTCAGGGGGCTTGAAAGACCAAAATTATTTTCATAACGATACAAAGACTTTTTTGCCTTTTCCATTCTGCTGACATTTGTACTGATGTTTCAAAAGCACAAATGAATAAAGTTGCTGGCAACACTGCATAAATCAAGACAGACATATCGAACTATAAAAAACATAAGATACAAGAAATACTAGTAGTTACTGTACTGTACTGAAAACTTCTCCACCTCTGTGCCCTTGCAGTTAAAAAAAAAGTCATTCCCACTTGAAGAACATTCTTGATGGAATTTTCGTAAAATTGATTTTATTAAATTTCAATCCACTCAATTTCGTAATATTCTGTGACAATGGGAAACACCTATAAAGTACTTTTGTTCCATACTGAAGTATAACGGTTATCTCAGGTAAGAGTTTGTGTGACATAGGTTATTCAACTTTCAGTACTTGACAAAGGGGTTCTCTAAGATAAACAAAGACAACTTATGTGTTACTTCAAAGGGAAAAAAAAAAAGAAGCTAACAGTATCTTTTACCAATGATAAAATTCAAATATTTAAGTAAAAATAAGAATGAAAAAGAAACTTGTATCTGCCACTTGAAAGCTTCTCTTAAATATTTGCTGACAACATTGATTTCTTAAATAATAAAATGTGTCACCTGGAAGACAAGCACTACTAAATCAAATCATATTGTTCTAATAACTGATGTATGTCACAAAATCATGCATCAGTAAAAAATACACTCAGAGTACAATAGGGACAAAAAGACTGCAATGTAACAGTATGAAAAGTCAATTGATAAGGTTTCATACTCAGACTAACCTTTAAGAATCTTACCACTTGATGACTTTTGGTGTAACAGCAAAGAGAAAACTTACAACTCAATGCAAAAGCTATCAAAGTATACATTTGCAAATACAATGTGTAAGGGGTCAAATTTTTTCCTAAAATTCTACCAAAATACCGTATCACAACAGATCAAAGTCAGAAACAGACATAGAATCCAGCTGAGTTCTATTAAATCAGACAGTGAAGATTTGCAAAAAGTAACACAAGGTCATTCTTTTCACTTTTTTTGGAAGTTATTTTTTCATAAAAATGCATGATCAATTTTAATATATAATGGATTTATTATTTAAAAACATACTTAAAAAGAATCAGCTATGTAGAAGATAAATTCTCTTAAGGCAAGAGAAAAATAAATGGATTCATGTATTGAGAACTGGGAGACAGGATTGAAATTAAAGAAAGCAATTTATTCTATTTTAGAATAAGCACAAGGCAACTCACTTTTTAAATCCAAAATTTTTCCAGAGTTCATTGATTTTTATTTGCAATCCTGGCTTGTTTTCAGCATTATGATGATTCTTCTTCTGGATGCTTAGTGATTTCTTGTTCAGTCCACTGACTCTGGCAGGTACTAGAGGTTTAATTTTGGTCACAGAAAGACTGTCCATAGAATTAGACTTATACAGCCCAGGAATCTGAGGATCAAATGCTTGTTTTAATATTACTATGCTAAAGCAACACCTTTTGTCAATTTCAAACTAATTCTTAGATATTGTAATGGAAAAATAACCTATAAAAAAGTATAAAATGTACTTTTTATAAACATCTACAAAAATTATCATAACATTAATAGGTAAATATGCTCTTGGAACTAAATTTAAGAGTTACAAAAGAACAGAGAGAAAAGTCAATCTCCTTTACTCCATTATTGCCTGGAGACAACCTGTTAACCGGTTTTCTATGCACCCACAGAATCATTAACACACATACATGATTTATCACAGTTGACAGAAGGCCTTTGGCAATTTGCATTAAAGTATTACATCACTCATTCCTTCAGACAAGTAATACCA
This sequence comes from Solenodon paradoxus, assembly GCA_004363575.1. Classification (NCBI taxonomy): domain Eukaryota; kingdom Metazoa; phylum Chordata; class Mammalia; order Eulipotyphla; family Solenodontidae; genus Solenodon; species Solenodon paradoxus. Next base: position 119,530 of record RJWH01001087.1, read on the forward strand.
TCCCATACAATTCAACCTTATAAAATGACCAAGAATGAACTCAATTACCTATCCATGAGATCTTTGTAGCAGGCCTATTTGCTATAGCAAAACATTTATTAGGGTGGATGCCAAACACAAGAAGAGTAGCCAAACCTGTACAATGGCATGTTATATCTAGTTATTATAAGGAATGCATGCATGCAAAAGGATCTTTATGCTGTAAGAGAAGACAGCAGATCACAATTTAAATATGTCTACAGTCAAGTACAAAGATGGCCCTAAGTTTGAAAGTAGACATTTTTGTGTAAACAAGAATCTAAGCATTTCGATTTTAAATTGTGCTTATTATTTCTCATTTTCTGGAAATAAAATAAGTACGTAATGCTTCTGAAGTTAAAAAAATATTTTACCTTGTTCCTTAGATGGGTGTCCTTTTTCATAAAATGAGATAAATGTAGCTTGGAGTTCTGATTAACTTGATTATCAAGTGACTTAAAATTGCAAACAGATTCCTACATCCCCAGATGAAAAAATAAAATTAAGTTTTATGACAACCAATAATCAACAAAATACAAAACACAAAAAAATGTAAAAATGAGAAAATCAGTGTAAATAAAATGCAACTTCACAGAAAATAATGCAGAAAAGCATGGGATAAAATAAAAATTATCTCTGAAAAGAATGTCTGTCAGTTTCACTTTGTTTTACTGAAGAAACTAGCAAGATGTTTTAGAATAGTGTAAATATATCTAAAATTGAACACTAAGCATATAAAACTATAGCAGCAATAAAGTCTCAGTGCTCAGAATAAGAAATAAAATATAGCACAGTATAATTGAAAGCTTTCCTGAATTGTCTCAGGAGCCTGTCAAAATGCTGAGAGGAAATTCATTGATAAAATATTATTATAAGTCAGAATAAAAGATATTTTATAATGATTAGGGTATTTTTATTAATTTAAAACAAACTAAGATCATGTTTTACTATTTTGTGTTGTTATAATGTCTAGCAAGAATAAGAAAATGAAATTTCTACAGTATTAAAACTGAAGACAGACATAGTAGAGCCATTTCCTTATAAGGTTTCAAATTTTATCTGAAATCAAGAGGATTTAAGGATTTAAATATTAAATTTATAATTTTTTTCATTTCAGTTTGTCATTTTGCTTAGGTCTTAAGTGTTTCACAATAAGTCACCTTCCAATGAAACATACCGTGAAAATAGATTAAATGTACAAGCGTTTAAGATATGAAAGATACAGAGAGAGGTTCTTCAGATGAATATGATCTTCTTATACAGTGATTTAGAATAAAAAATTTGCAGCAAACTATTTCCAATGTAGGTACTGTTTCCTCCAATTCCCTGATTAATATCTTATTTTCTCTTAAACAAAAGTTTGAAAAAAAAGGCTTCATAATGTGACTTACCTCTGAATCCCTACTAGAATGCTGGGAAATTTTTGATGCACTTAAATTGAGTGGTGATAATTCTACACTTTCCTGAGTCTGCGAGGACAAACCCACTTCATGTAAGGGATGAGATTCATTATCTGACTCATCATTTTTTAATTGAGATTTATCAGACATCTTCTTATACTCAGGCAGAGAAGTGGGCGAATCACTCTTTCTATACTCAGGCAGAGAAGTGGGGGAATCATTCTTTCTACACTCAGGCAGAGAAACGGAGGAATCACTCTTTCTACACTCAGGCAGAGAAACGGAGGAATCACTCTTTCTATACTCAGGCAGAGAAATGGAGGAATCACTCTTTCTAAGCAACTGCTGCAATGCTGTGCTTGGAGAGGGGCTTGGGGTTCTTGAAGACTCTCTAAGACTTCCAGACCAACTAAAACAGCTTCTGAGTGTTCCAATAGTGGGTGGAGAAATGGTCCTTGTGAACTTGCTGGTCTTAAAAGACTGAGACTCTTCATTGGCAATCCCAGTTACATCTTCTGGAATCTGATCACCTGAATCATGTGCTACATTCCTATCAACCAGCTTCTTGTCATTTAGACAATCTGATTCGTTTAAATTGGTCTCTTTATCTGTGGCAGTAGTTTCATCTAGAGTCTGGCTGTTTGTTCTCTTTGATGCATACTCGGAAGAATCCAGAGCACTGCAAAAGAACCTAATAGAAAAAACAACAAAAAGAATATGAATTACAGTTTTCTAACAAAGGTTTAGATAAGACTCAGGTCTACTAAAAAAAATAATCTTTCTCTTGGCATACCGTGGTGGCCTTTGGATAGGGCCCCATAGGTCACGTGCATCCTAGGGACCCAGGTTCACATTCTGGGGCTGAGGGACAACCAAGATGAACAACTAAATATAAAATGCTTCTTCCTTCTCTTTTCCCGCCTGCCTGCTTACTTCCCTTCATTCCTGCCTGTACCTTAAAAAAGAAAAACCCAAAAAACAAAAAACAAAATTTCCCCTAATTTTTAAACCCCAAACAGACTGTATACTTAAAGTCTTGTGGCGTCTATGCCTTTGTATCCTCCACAGTATCTAAGAGTATCTAACACATAACTGAGTCAAATATTTCATGAGATATGAAACTATGTAACAAAAAGATAATTCATAACTATTATCTCGTATTTTATAAGAACAAATTGAAAATTAGCCATTTATCCCAACTTATTTATTTTAAAGCACTTTATTTTTATTGTTATTCATTCTGGTTGTTCCTCTGGCCCTGGGTCATGAGCCTGGGTCCTTGGGATGTATGTGGACTGATCCATGGTGGACTTATGGCTAGGCCACCAAGGTGTGCCGCAGCTTCTTTTATTTTATTTTTAAAGGAAAGGTGCAGGCAGCAATGAAGGCAAGTAGGCAGTCAGGAAGAGAGAATAGAAGAGGCACTTATTTATTTTTATTTAGTTGCTCACATTGGTTGTTTCCCCCAGTACTGGGTCTTGAACCAGGATCCTTGGGATGTTTGTGGGCCTGTTCCCTAGACTGCTAGGCCACCAGGGCACACCAATAAATGATTATTTATTAAACTCTGGAGAGTAAAACATCCTCTATCTTTTCATTGAATCCCCAACTGAGGTATGAGGATACAGGAAGGAAGGAACATATGGAAGGGAAAGGTCTTACTAGATTTTTCATTGAGCAGAAAGTATCAGCTCCTATATCTAGTCACATAATTCATTTTTAAGACTAACCACTATAATATTAAAATACTCTATGTATTATTCCATGGGTAAGAGGAGTTAAAGCAACAGGCTATAAAATTAACCAACTACAGAAAAAAATTAAAACCCAGAATGCCAAATTCATAGCTGTTGCTTCTCAATTGTCATGCGGTGTTAATTAATATTTATATTTCCATGTCACAAAGGAGAAACCGATATATATCTAGGGTAAGTATCTATACAATAAATCTAAGAAATTTAAACAGACTCCCAAAAGAGCAGACTGAAGACAACCTTGGCATATTTAACACCTCTTGTTAAAGAGTGGAGCAACAAGGAATACTTGCATATATGTTAATGACTTGGAACTGACTTGCTATATATAATGACTTGCTATATATAACTATTTCTAGTCTTCAGAATAGCCATGAATATAATCATTCCTATTTTATAAAGGAATAGGCTCTGGGAAATTCATGGACATGTGAACAATTACCCAACTGAGTTGACAGAGTAAGAGTTCAAATCCAAGACTATCAGAGTGCATGTTCGTTTTGATCCACTACACCAATTTTGAATAGGAATCTTTCCTATCACCAGTATTAACTATCCGACCCTGGAAAATCTCTTAACCTCTCTGAGTCTCAATCTCTTAACCCAAAATGCAGAAAATAAGGCCAGTACAGAATCTCTTATACAACTGTGAGGAATAAGAGAACATATAGAAGAACTTTGAAAAGCAGCGAGAAAACTAACCTAATAACATCTAATTATTATAGACGTTGTTACAAAATCCATATTAGAAAATTATACATCATATAATTTATTCCCATAAGATTTATTTCCAGTTATTATTATGGAAGTTGGAAGTTTTAATTCTTCAAACTACTCTTAACGTATTCTTTGAACAATTAATGAAATGTCTACTATAACAAGCAGCTATGTGTAGCTTCAGAGAAATTTCATTAAGCTTCTGCAATGCTAGGCGAATCTTACAGAGACAAGCATTATTCTTATTAGTTGTTTTCAAAGAATTAAGAGGCAGAAAAGGGAAATTCTATTTTCATTGAAATGGAAAAATAAAACACAAGGTCCAAAATTTCTCTAAGTGAGAAGTCAAAATTCTAAATTCATTAATCAGCCTATACCATCTAGAACCCCATTTTCTATCTTTTGCTTTTTACTCACTGCACTGTTAACAAGTACCTTTCATAAGAGTGTTAGATAAAGGAAGAATCAAAATGATTGCATGCCTTTTGAATGCCACCTTCAGGCGCTGGCAGAAGGGTTTGTCCTAAAGTGAGACTTAGGGATTACTCGGGGTTCATGCCATCTCCCATTATCCTGCTTAGACAAAAACTGGGTGCAACCTGATTTATTAAACCCGGCCTCTGGTGCTGAACTGGGGACCTTGCGATGCATGTACAGTGCACCTGCCTTAAACTTGCTAGGTCACCAAAACATACTGCAAGCTTTTTCTTTTTTAAAGAGAGAATGGGAACGAGAAAGAAAGAAAGGAAGAACGAGGGAGGAAGGATAGAAGATGCAATACTTTATTTATTTTTGTTTGTTCTGTAGCCCCTGGGTCACCAACCCAGATCTTTTGGTTTTACATGGTCTATCCCCCAGCAGCCAGATTATTGCCTGAGCCACCAGGGTGCACCAACTTTCTCTTTCTTAAAGTTACTACATTATGTTTAAATTACTTTCGAGACTTAGGTTTATATTATTTGCTGTGTTAACATTGGCCAAAGTCAAGAAAATAAGAGCTAATTTGTTATATGTTTATCAGGTGCTATTTGAGGCACTTAAGAGTAAAAATTAAATTCTCTCAGCAACCCTGAGGATCAGCGTCATTTTTCAAAATGAGTAAAATGAAGTACCCAGAACTTACCAAGTCAAACATCTCAAAAGTAAAGAGAAAGGATTCAAATCCAAGAAGTCTAACCTAAGATCCAAATTCCTACTCCCTAAATTATACAAACTTAAAATTCTCATTGTTCATAGGGACTATGGTAATAGTAAGCAATCTTTCTGTTCTTCTGGTGCACTAGAATCCTGTCTTCACAGTGCCTTCACAGTGGTCTAGCTAAATCGAGAATCAAACCAGACCCCTTTCCCAGTCTTCCCAGATTAAAACCCTCTAAAATGTCTCCAATCAAGTAGCAAGTAGTTGTCCCAGGCCTCATGCTATAGCCCTCCTCCATGCCGCTGCTCAAACAGCTGGACTCTACTGAGAAGGTACGTGGCTTCATTTTTTGTTGGTACTCCACCAGTCATTTACACGTAGGTAATGGTACCCAGCATTTCCCTTCTCTCTCATACCTTCCAATCACTGACTCAGCTTCAGAAGCCTTTAATGACCTAACAAAATCCTATGCATACTTTCTTCAGTGGACTGGGCTCACCGTATGGAAAGACTTTGTTTATGGACCTAGTTACAAGTTTTCAGGAACAAAAACTATGTCCTCATTTTTGTAACCCAGCACTTACCATGGTATCAGGATCTCAGTTAACACAGAACCTTATGGACCCTGCCACGACCCGCCCCGTCTCTATAGATATATATATATATACATATACATACATACATACATATATAGTGAGAGAGGAGAGAAAAATATATATATACACACTTCTAAAAATACTTTGCAAAGAATCTAAAAACTAAAAAAGCAGAAACAAAGGGGCAGAGAACTCACCAAAACAATACATTTTTTCCTAATGCAAAATGTAGTAAGAGTCTACAATTCTTTCATTTTGTTTCAATATGGAAGATTACAAAAGCAATACAAGTTCAACATAACACTAGCACACTCAGGGTAAACTAGTTACATAACAAAAACAGCAGTTGGACTATGACAGGTCCCATTCCTACTGCTACTAGATTCAAAGTTAACTCAAGACAATAAAATAAATACAACAGACAAACAATATTATGAACATCTAACTGTACCTGCTTCTCGTCCCTGGAACCACAACTGTACCACTTTCTTCATTTTTTCTCCGTAAAAATGCTGCAAATTTATTTCTTGTTGTAGGTGGTGTGTTTAAGCTTTTTTTATTAGTAGTTCCATCTGCCAGGTCAGGCAAGGCTATGTCAGAGGAATTTAACGATTTATTAGCTTCACAGCTATTTTTCTTGGTCTTCTTTGTAAATGAAAGAGAATATTGACTCAACAGATCATCTTCTGATAGCTCTTCTAAATAAAAACAAAATTATCTATAAATCTTTGCTTCGTATATAATTAGAAATTTGGCCTTAACTGCACAGTCCATGTCTTATTGTCCCTAAGATGAAGTAGTATTATTTTTTAAACTAGACGTCAGAAAAGAAAATACAAGGATGATTGAAAAAATTTCTTTTAACTATGTTTATAATTTCACAAATTTAGGTAAGAGTTCATGTTAATTATCTGAATTTTATGTGAAATTACTCACACCAAAATTTCAGGACACAATTCTGTAGGACTTTATACTAGAGTCCAATTTTGAAGGTAAACACATTTTTAAGGCAATTTACATGTACATGGTTAATTTGCTATTTGATTTAAAAGATGTTCCAACAAAATCAATAGCTATTTGTATACATGATCTATGTATTTTTTAAATATATGTGACTATCATATTTAGTAGTAATTGTGCATTAGCTCTGATCCTCATGGTCTAGCTTTGATTCTCTATGGGCAAATGTGTTCCATGACATCATTATAAATCTCAAAATTAAATAATACAGAACATTAAAGACTAACAGACAAAGATAAAGAAATAGTACTAAGGTGCTTTAAATGATTTCAACTAATTCTCAGTCTGAACAAGCTCTAGTCAATAGGAATAAATGCTCACTAAAAAGTTGTTAATGGTTGGGGGCACCAAACATTAGCGACTAGACACCTTGAATTTGAAAAGGCATATATATTTTAAAAATATGCTATACATCAGTAAAGTTGATTTTATCCTGGTAAGAGCCTAAATATGTTTATTGTGCAAGCATTTATAAACACTCACTGACGAGGACAGAATAATGAAGGATCCCCAGCAAGGTTTCACCAAGATGAAAACAAGCTAAACTAATTCAGTTTTCTCTTTGTGGTAAGGTTGTTAGCACTGCTCTTCGAGGAAGTTCTATCGATTCAGAATGCCTTGAATTGAGCAAGAAACTTCAGTGTCTCATATTATCCTAATGGACAGTGCGGAGCAAAACCTACTACATATTAATTACGTGGATCTGAAGGAAGTTGAACAGCCCTGAAAGTCTACTGGTGACTGATGGTCTCAAAGGATTTTTGCTTCTCTTAGTCTTGCTCTAGTTCAGTTTCTGTACTTGCTCTAATTGAGTTAAACATTACATAAGCAAATACATTTTAACCAAAACATACACATGGAGGCACACTTCTCAAATTTTCAAATAACATGTATTAAGACAATATAGAGATTCTAAAAGAACAAATTAACAGGAAGAACAGTAAGACTACATGAGTTAAGATTACCTCAATAGGGAATTCATTCACAGGTATATACATTAAAAAAAAAAAAAGAATAGACTAAGAGTTCACAGATGGCTTTGTTTTGATTTGCTGTTAGTGATTCATTCATTCATTCATTCATTCATTCATTTATATGTTCAAGGAAAAGAAGAAAAGGGACTGTAATCCATTCCTTTCATTTGAAACATGTTCTATGGTTAAAAAACAAACACATCAAAATCCTTTCTCCAATATATAGAATTCTACTCTCAGCACTGTAATGGAGGTTCCAGAAGGCAAGCAAAATAAAAGACTGGAAAAGACACAAGACTGCCTTTGTTTGCAGGAGACAAATGACTATGAAGTCTACAGAAAAGATACTTGAGTTAATATATGAAGTTACTATGTAGAAAATAAGATTAATATACAGGAATAAGTTACAATTCGATATGTAATATAGGGGTAAAGTTGCTAATAGGTTTGTAATACCTGTACATCAAAAACTACAATGCATAAATGAAGACTTAAAAAAGATTAACATAAACAGATTTGAAAACTCAAAACTGTTGTTAGTTCTATCATTGATCTACAGTTTCAAGTAAATCTCAATTAAAATTCCAGCTGGCTTTCTTTTGTTCAAAAAATTACAAGTTGATTCTAAAATCTATGTGGAAATACAAAAAAACCCAGAATAGCTAAAACAACTTTTCAAAAGGTGAAGAAATTTAGGGGACTTGTGTTAAAGACTACCATAAAGCGACAGTAATCAAGACAGTGTGTTTGGCATAAAGACAGTAAGAGACCAATGATACAGTATAACATAGTTCAGAAACAGACCGACAAGTAAACAGTCAATAGATTATCAACAAATGTACCATGGCGATTCAGTGAGGAAAGGATAAATGGTGCTGGAACAATACAAATACTTGTATACAAAGCAAGTGACCCTTGATTCTACCTCACATCATGTTAAAAAGTTAATTAAAAATGATCATAAGCTGTTGAGATTTGTAGGATAGTTTATTTTCCTGTTTTGTTTTAACAGTATTTTTTAAAATATATTCAAAGGGGGAAATAAAGCAGGTCAGGTTAGGTAGGCATATAAAAATAACAACGATAACAAAAACCAAGATCACAGGTCTAAATATAAGATTATCAAACTTCTTGAAAACAGGAGAATATTTAGTGATCTTAGATTTAGCAAAAATTTCTTAAATCTGACTAAAATCCATTAGTATTTAAAAAAAAATGAAATACATACCACTTCTTGGTCTTTTCACAATGGATGACTTCCTTGGAAGATTTAACCCTTTAGTACTAATCACCAGTTCAGTGCCCACTGTACTTGGATTTTCCTTTGATCTTGGAGCATCTGAAACAATATCCAGCCCAATAATTCCTACTGGGCAATAATTCCTATGCCAAATGCTCTTGACATTTGATGACTTTTGACATGTTTTGTCATTCCAACTATGACTTCTTGGTTGGGCTGGCTAAAATGATAAAAGGAAGAAGTTACCTGAGAAGGAGAACAGTCAATTCAGTTCCCTATGTATCAACAAAAATTGCAAGCAAATAACTACCATTAAAAAAGAAGTAACATTTTTCTATTTGGCTGGTCCTACACTTTCCATTAAATTTGTCTCACAATTCTAAGTCTGTTCTCTTAAGGGCAGAGATAAGATTTTGCTAGCTCATTTCTAAGAAATAACAACAACAAAAATCTAAGATGATCAGTGCATGAAATAAGACTGCAATTGAAGAAATGTGGAAGAAAATATTTTTAAGCTTTGAATTTTATTTCAATACACAATATTGATTAATTTAATGATAATCTGGCAAGAAGCCTCCAAATAATCATTTATACATCCTTTACAAAGCATCTGAATGTTAACATCATAAAATTATGCCTTAATTTGGTTTAAACCAAAACAACATAATTTACAAAATACTAGTTTCTGTTGGACGCATACTTCATGCCATGAAAAACAGAAAGCTACTTTGGTCCACTTTGAGTTTTGTGCAAAACTTTCTCTGAGAAAGGGGTTACGGCCAGTTAGTATTGGTAAGCAATAATTTTTAATCCAGTTATAAGTTATTCACAATTACAACATATTTTGGATAGCAAGGATCTGCTAAGAGGATGACAATGATATTCCCTACTCTAGGGAAAAATTAACTACGATACAGAAACTGTTAGTACTTAGGGCATTCATTCTACCCGAAAAAAATCCCACCTGAACTTGTACTCTAATCTAAGTCTTACATTTAAAGAAAATAAATAAAACAAGCTGATATTATTCAGAATATACTTTGAGAATTAAAAGGTAATTTAAAATAGTTGAAGGAATGGGTTAAAAGAAAAGAAAACAAAACAAAAAAACCAAGTACTATAGCATTTTTATTGTGAGGGAAAAAAAAGAGGAGAAAGAGAAATAGCTAAATAGAAAACCAGACTGGGAAGAATACACTTTAGATAAGCAATATAAATTAATTATTCATATCTGGATATATTCAATATAACCAGCTACTTTCCAACTTCTGAGACAGGAAAAGCTTAAGAATTTATATCAATAATTCAAAAGTGTAGAGAAAAAAGCAGTGCAAACACTTTTCCTTCCTCATTTTTCAATAATCATCTCACGAAACAATAGGAATAAGAAATAAACTCCAACTGCAATAAAATCAGGAATGTAACTCCAAACCATAGCGAAGATAGAGTATAATATAAGAATTTGAGATCAAACTAAGTGTCTGCAGAAGAGAATACCACTGAGAAGCCAATTCCACCTAAGGGCTCAAAAATTTAAGGCACCAGGGACCAGAGAGACCACAGGTAAGCAGAAAGCAGAAAAAAGACTTCTGGACCTCGTGGCTTTGTTTTTAACCTTAATATACAGTCAGCTCACACCCATCTGCCTTTAGAACCAGAGTCAATGGATCTGTACAACTCAGAAAAGTAAAGAAAGAGTAGGCATTTCAGCAGGTAGAAAATCTGTCTAAAGACAGATCAATTGAAAAGCTAAATATTCTGAATTCACTTTCCCTATCCTGTTTTCAAATTGCAACAGCCAAGTTTACATATACTAATAGAAATTGCAGAATCCTTTTTTGAAAAAAATGAAACTGTAGAGAAAACATGCAGACATTTGGGAATTCACAAAATAAAGCCAGCTTGCTGCAACCAGATTGCCCCAGAGTAAAGCCCCAAACTCATTCACACGAAACTGCTTGAGTTTCTCAGTACCTTTCTCAAATAAGACAAATGGATGAGAAGTTCCAGCTATTTACAAAGTCTCTGCCCTGACAGGAAAATGTTGAAAACAAATAGAAAAAGGATAAATGAATTCAGAACAGAGATAATGAAGAGGGCAGAAAAAAAGTCCAAGAAATTAAAATGAATATTTTTAGAGTGATTACATCCATGAAACAGAATTTTTTAAAAAGTACAATCAAAGAGCCTTTAGATATATGATAAAAATTATTTTAAATTTAATAGAATTTTCTGCAATTATAGAAATCTTTTGTGCTATCCAATAAAATAGTCAGTAGTCCCTAAGCAAGTGAAAGGCAGCTGAAGCAACCAAAGAAGCAAATGTCAAAATTTTAATTAAGATTTAATTAAATTTAAATTAATTTAAAAATTGTCACATGTCAGTAATGGCTTCTGTCCCGGAAAGCACTAAGTTTTAAGTAAATTCCTTTTCTAATTTCCCAGATGAATAAGATACAAAAGTCCCAAAATTGGGAGACCAGGAAATTCAACACCTGAAAGAGACAACAGAAGAAAGAGGAAATAGTAACCTAAGTGTAAGGTTTACATGAGTATATGAACCTAAAGTTCTTTTTCAGTATCATCATGATTTGTGCTCTTTATATGCTTGACTTATTTCAGCTGACAGTAATGATTACTGTTGAGCTCTCACCTGGCCACCAGTTCGTCAGCGGCTATGTTCAGGTTCATTGTTATTCACTATTTACATAGTGAGCACTAGACATTCTTGGTTTGGCCATAACGAACTTGAGTTCCCTTAACAAGCTATTCTCTTCCACATGTGCTATTTTTTCATCTTGGAATCACTTACTCATCATGAAAATCCCCACCAGTTTTTGCAAACCCAGGATACACATCAGTTTCTCTATAAAGACAGTCAGGAGCTTGGTTTGAAATCATAGCTCCCTTACTTACTAGACGTGTGTCCCAGGCAAGTGGCCAACTCTTTCTCATTGTTTTCTCATCTGTAAAATGGGAATGACAGTACTGATGGTAAAGGCTTATTGAAGAATAAATGAGAAAGATGTTTAGAATAGCACTTAGAATATAGTACATGCTCAAATAAAGTACTGCTTTTATTATTATGAAGCATTTTTTTCCTAAGGTGGATTTAGGTACATGCCCTTTGTTTTCATGAAGGCTGGACTACATCTTTATTATTATAGCACTCAACACATTTAGATATATATATATATATATATATCCAATAAAATATATATGTATATAAACTATATTTCCCTGCCCTAGGCAATGAGCACCTTACATGCAAGAATTACATTTTATTTTTCTTTATATTTCAGAACCTGGCTAAGGTAATAACTATATCTTTGTTACAGAGCTTTAAATGCTGAGAAATTGACTGAATTAGTGAGCAAGGATAAGAAGAACTGGATTAGACTGGAAACTATGAGAAAAGAGAAAATATCAACCAGAGAAACAGCTAAAAGAAGCAAAAGGATTTAGTAAAAAGAAGCCAAAGTTTACTTCTAAGTTATTAGACAGAGAATAAAAAGAGATCATGTAACTGACATTCATTTAGTCAACAAACATGGTGAACATAAAATAGCAGGAAAGATCACAAAATCCTAACTTAATGAAAATTATATCCCATTGGTAAGAACCAGAAAAAAATAAACCATAGAATAGAGACATTATTTATATAGTTATAAGTTCTAGAAAGATAAAAGGTAAATGTTAAGGAAAGCTAATAAGCTGACAAGGAATGAAGAATTTGCTTTTAACTGTGGATAAATTCATAGGAAATCATTTATGCAGAGATACAAGAGACATTTAGAATCACATAGAGAGACATTTACAACTATGTAGGTGGTGCACAGACTAGAGGTTGGATTAAAGAAGTGCGAATTCTCTGAATAAATAGGATAATTCAAGACATAAGAATTTAGCAAAGGAACAAATGTGAACAGAAAAGAGAACAGTGTATCAACACAAATACAATAGAAGACAGAATGTTGAGATAGTATCTTAAGAAACATATACAAAGGAGGAAAAAGTAGAAGAAAAGGGCAACAGGCTCAAAGACACATAGCAGGGGGCGCTCCAGATATATTTGCAAAATTGTGACCAAGTAAAGAAAGTTTTTATTCCCTAGGGTATGATTTCTAGGTTTGAGTTTCTATAATGTTAAACACCACAGAGGTTGAACAGATTGAGATGAGAAAAAATGTCAGCAAACCCTTAGTATAGTCAAATGAATGTTCACATATGTCGAATGTACTTACTTTTTGACTAAGGAAATTAACCACTATACCTATGTTCTTAGAGAGAAAATTTCTCCAGCACCAAGTTGTTTCCAATCTATACTTCCAGAGTGCCTGGATATAGAACTGCTTAAAAGCTGTTTATTAAATGAAGATTTGCCTTCAATTGGGTCCTGAAACACAACTAAAATGTGCTCTTTTAGAAAGAAGTCATTGAAATGTTACCGTAGTAGTGTCTGGGCTGTAGTCATCGATCTGTTCAAAAGTATTTACGTCTTTATTTCCAAGTGCTATTTGAAGAGCTACAGAATCATTAATGTACCTAGGGAGGTAAGATTAAGGAAAACCATGCTTTTATTAATAATTAAACACTATTTAGAAAAATATTTTCATTGTCAAAGAAAATCTTCAGGTTTATGATTAAGTGGACCTGCTTAATCATACCTACTTAATCTACATTCACTATTCTTGAAACCACAGAAAGTTTATTAATCTCTATCTGCAAATGCAGGAACCCCTGGCAAAGCCATATCCCAAGTCATAACTTACTCCCTTTCAAGGGAGATGGAGACGAAAGTCCTGGTCATCACCTGAGTGCTCAGTGACTGTGGAATGGGCATTCTCTCCTTGTGATTCACACGCCCAGAAGGCTTCTGCTAAAAAACCAAGCTTGCTTGTCAGGAGGGCGTCTTTTTAAATTCTGCCTTTGGAATATGCACCTTAAGTGACTAACAGTGAATATTTCTGTCACATCAATCTAAGAGTTTAGCAAGCTATGGTGGATGAGTCTCAGGGTTTTAAAATTTTTTAATTTAAAAATTTTCCCTAGAGTAATTAACGTAAACAAAATACAGATTTCAGTATAAAAGATAATGCAAAGCACCCCCACCCAAACTCAAAAGACATTTTGCAAGCTTTTTACTGAACGTCTCAGAAAAAAAATGGAGGAAGTATAAATTCTACCATTCTGGTTCAGAAAGGATACCGCCCAGCATAACTTAGTGTTTCAGGATCAATGCCATCTTCATAGGCATTCAGAGGGATCAGTTTTCTTTTGATGGGATCAAAAACTAGCTGATAAAGAAAGGTATTGTTGGCCCGAATAAATCCTTGGATGTAATCTTCTGGTACTGCTATGTTCATTTTGAGATAATGGCCAATTTTTTTGATAACCTAGATACAGAATACAAAAATTGAGTTATCTGCAAATAAAGAACAGAGAATATATTAGCCACAAGATGGATCAGTAAAAGATGAAGGACTGAAAAATCAATTGCTTTTATTACATTAAGAAACTTAACTGGTCAATAAAACCATGTCATGTCATCTGAAATTCTAAGTCATTACATTTTGGTTTTTATATTATTAATCCAAAGAATCAAAACCATTATGGCGTATGCTGGTGGCCTAGTGGTCTAGTACACCCCTGGTACAGTTGACACATATCCCAAAGTCCTGGGTTCAAGACCCTGGGCCTGAAGGAACTACCAATGTGAATGACTAAATAAAAATAAATTGCTTCTTCCTCCTCTGTCTGCCTCACCTTCATTCTTGCCTGTACATTTCCTTAAAAAAAAAAAAAAAAATTCAGTTACATACATTAAGTTTGTATTACTAGGTTTAACCTCAGAGATCCTTTCCTCCAGAAAGCAAAACTCCAAACAACATACAAAACCTGAGATTTACAGAAACTCAAATATTGTTAGATCATACTTTAAAAATAAAATTAACATTCCAACTTCTGTTACTCATGGATGTTTCAAGTTGGAAGGGATTTTAAGAGAGTTTATATCAAAAAAAAAAAAAAAGAGGATGAGGCGAAGACCCAGAGAACTGGCGTGATCCTGAGTTATAGACTAGTTAGGATATCTCCAGTTCTGCCAACTATCTCCCAATCTAGAGATCTTCTCATACTTCACCAACCTTAGCCATGAGGACTCACTCCATATGCATGGGATAAGAAAATGAGAATTCTCTGAAAACTCTAAAGCCTTTAAAATGGTGAGAATCTTTAATACATGCTTGATTTGTTGGTTTTTTTAAAAGAGGGAGACAGGCAGGCAGGAATGAGAGCAAATAGGCAAGAAGGGAGAGGATTATTTATTTTGTTTCTTCAACCTGGCCCTGCAGGGGTTGCAAACTGAGTCCTCCGGCTATGTGCCGTGTTCCCGCCGTAGTCTCAGCCATCAAGCATGCCTATATGATGTTTTTATTTTAAGTTTAAAGACATTAGAGAAATTACAGAGCAGCGCTGTTTGATCTCAGTTTCCCAGAGAATACATGAGACATGATATTGCATCAAACTGAATGAGAAAGCAAAGCCAGTTGTCTTCTATCAAGTCACACTAATAATTTGCATAAAAGCACAATTCCTTTCATACTTGTTTTAGACGGATTTTTTTTTTTTTAATAAAATTTTATTAAAAATTGCTATTTATGCAAACAGGCAAAGACTATATTAACTTAAGTGAATTGATAAACATATTGTTTTAATTTCTCATTCAGTAAATATCAATAGCTCTAACCCATAGAAGAGTATTGCCAAAAAGAGTTTTTAAGATTGTAAAGATATCCCCCAAACCAGTGTTTGAGAACCTCTATTATAAGTATAAATCAAAAGATTATACATTTTTACATGAATTCTACTAAGAATATTCTGCTCTGAAGTCTCTATATTAGTCTTCACTAAAAAATTACTATGTTAGCAATTTCTGAAAATATTGTTCATCAGTTGCTATAAGCAAAGTTCCAGGGATTTAGTAATTTTACTCCTTTTAATGGCATAATACAGACCGCTGACATAATAGAGTACTTAAAATCCATGTTCCAAGGAGCTTACTCTATTATTTAAGAAATGCTTCAGAAACTGAAGAGGACACTTGGTGAATCATTCTTACCTTTACAATATCTGGATTATTGGCTAATCTCAGCACTTTGCAGGCTTTTGCTAATCCAATCCCACGCAGTGATGAGAGATAGTCACAGCCTGAAAGAATGCACATATAGCGAAACTTCTCTTCTGTAAACACATCCCCAAGCTGTTTGCACATGCCAAGCCGAGCCTGATCAATTTCTAGCCCATTTCCAAACTGGTCCATTTTTAAAATCACCTTCAAAAAGAAGAGAAATTGTTAGTAAAAAAAAAAAAAAAGAAAAGAAAGAAAAAGTCATTTTCATTATCTCATGCATTGCAGTATTTCTAAGAAATTTTTCTTGTTCTTCATAAATAACACAGAAAGGGAAGAATAGGTACTCTGTTAATGACTGCAAAATCTGCAAAACTAAACTGAAGCACCAGCTCTGACTTGATGAGGCCATATGCTAGGGCATGACTGCCTTCCTCTGGTATAAAAGAATGCACTTTCTGCATCCCACTTCCTGTCAATGTCGCACGGTTGTTAGAGCAATCAAAGAGAAATTCACACACGTGCAGCCTTGTGGCTAAGACGCAAGTCAGGTAAAGCCCAAGTTGCTGGGAAACCAGGTTCACGACATGGGGCTGGGAGCGGGCATTAGGGGAAAAGAACGAAAGAAAAAAAAGGGGTTCAAATAGCAATTCATGCAGAAATCATTCCCTCTTTACTCACATACTTTAAAATAACCCCTTTCTTTATCCGTAAAGTGGTACATGTTCATTGTACAACATTTGGAAAACAATTTCAGGAAGAAAACAGAAATTACTGGTTATCTCTTAGCACTGTCACCAGAATTAACCTTTTGATATATATCTTTCTAGTCATTTATGAAATATATAGATAATATAAGCAACACAGGCATTAACAAAAAGTAACTGTCATTCTATGGTTTTATATCTTAATTCCATGCTTAATATATCATCAAATTTTCCATAACTCGGATTTGCACACAATTCTAGATAACAGCAGAGCATTCTAATTAGCTCACTTACCTAGTTGAAAAATATAAAGCCTATCAATTATCATTAAAAAAATATGTTCCATGGAAGAATTTGGACAATACAACAAAACTCTCCAGTCTTGGGGGCTTACTCCGAAAAACATCCAGTTACACAAATGTCAAGTAAAACTCCTTTTCATTTTAAGTAAAATAATTACTAATATCTTAAGCGGATTTGACAGCAAGTATTACAAAAAATAATCATTCCTAGAGAAGAAACACTTTAGCTCCTTGATTTACACTATTTCCATGATTATAGAAAATACTACGGAGTAGCTTCAGTAAAATACCTTTTTGCAGCCAAAAGCAAGGAGATCAGAATCTTCTGTAATTATAGCTTGTACAATACCAGCTTTGTTCAGATAGGCCAACTGTGCATCTGCTTCATATGGGGCCACAAGACAATCAACTCCCTGAGCCCGAGCAGCCTGTGAGAGAGGGTCCCCTTTAGACTCCAGCACAACATTTAGAAAGCACTGAACACATTCCCATTTTAAATCTACTTTATTACCAACCTCAACGTGCACATACTAATATTCTTTTCAGAATTTCCTCTGAGGAAAATATAGTCAAATCTCCAAACACATTTTTTTTAATACTTCTGGAGTATATAACCATTTTTAAGGAAACTTTCTTTTTTATAATTTTCAATAATTAAGTTTTGCAGCTTGTATTCCTCCACCCCAACCCTCCCAAATGTACAGCAGTATCTCTATTCGTCAAATTTATAAGCTGATTTTTTAACTAAGGTTTCTTTAGTGATTATAGATTTAGTTCAGTATATATACTGGAACTGAAAGTAGAAAACTTTCTTCAAAGTAACAGGTTGTGGTGCACCCTGGCGGCCTAGTGGTTTAAACCACGCACAGTCCACATATATCCCAAGGACCCCAGTTCAAAACCCTGGGGTGGGGGAAACAACTGATGACGAACTGAATAAAATACAGTGCTTTTTCCTGCCTGCTTGCCTACTTGCCTTCATTGCTGACTATACCTTTCCTTTATAAAAACAAAAGCAAATGTGGTCTTATCAGACTACAAAAGTCTATCTGACATTACATTGTTATAACTAAAGAATCTAAGTATTATATTTAAACCAATTCAGTATGGGAAAATATATTCAAAATAACCTTGCCAAGAAAGCAATATTCAATATAGGGCCTATCCCCAAATTCAAGCAGCAAGAATAGAAACTTCCCTGTTCTAACTCATGGGTCATGGCTCCCAAGGTCAAGGAGAGGCTTGGGAAAGAAAATATGGGAAAAGTGGTCTCAAGATCTGGCTGCTATCAATTTTGATAACAACCTGCAATCTGAACATACATTTTTCTCAGATACTTCATACCCTTTCCTTCACCCTCTCTTTTCCTTCTACTTGGACTCAGATAGAAAGAACAAATAAATATCCCTGGATAAAGAAGCAAAATCAGAATGTTAGTGTTTATTATAGCTCAGAAACTAGACAGCAGGACTGAAACCTGGAAAAAGTTGACTAAACTTTATCACTCTGCCTTTACCAAGCACTGAACAAAGGCCCTAAAAAAGGAAGTAAGGACTGGGATTGTGGCATACTGACACTGTAAAATTTAAGCTGAGAAGCAAAGAACATCTAAGCAGAAGCAAATTAAGGAGATTAGGAGTCTGCAGAGTACCTAGGGTGGCAAGGCACTGTGACATCTCTGACAAGACTCAAGGATGAAGGTTAAATAAGAGTTCAGGACTATCTAAAGGGGTGTGGTACATGTGTGTGTTTAATAAACCTCCAGCAATTTATTCCTTCCATCTCAATGCAACCACATGCGAATGGAGTTTACCCATCTATGTCACTCATCTAAAAAGGGAGAGCTTCACTTATTCCCTAAGATTTCTCTCCATCTCCTCTACCTGCTGCTCTGCTGCCCTTGGACATCTGCCCTTTCCTTGAGGCTAGGCTTAGAGAAATTTCCTCTGTTCATTTTATTGCTCTACTGTTAATAAATAAATTTTTAACTAGCTTAAGTGAGCTGAGTCATTTGTTACTCTGGCTTTACTTCTAATTCAGCTTACTTTAATGACTTTGTGAGCCATAGTATGTGTGATATTGATACAGCGTGTAAAACATTCTCTGGCTTCTGAGACTTTCCCCTCACGAAGAAGCTGTTTTCCCTTAAGGAGATTGGCTTGTCGTCTTCTGCAAGTGAAAAAAAAAAAAAAGAGGCTGACAAGAAACTACAGTAAAACTATAACTGAAGACATCTTTTTAGAATAAAAAGAAGTGGCTCATTTGATAGAGTGCTCATGTCTTTGAGAATATTAACCCAGATCCTTTGGGCTTCTAGGTAAAAACAAAACAAAACCAAACAAACAAAAAACAACAACCAGTGATTTATAAGGTGCACACATACAACATTATTACTAGACTTTTCAAGAGCAATACTCTACATCAAGAGAAAAATGGAGTAACTAAGACATGTGTCAATGTTTTCCACCATTAAATAAAGGGTATAATTTTATCAACATATAAGAAACTTGAGGAATATTAATTTTGTGAGCTTTTCTTACAGACTCTGAGAACGAACTTCAGAAAAACCAAAGTACATAAGAGACAATGATGTGAGGATAGTTAGTAATCAATTATATGGTTAAATTGTAGAATCGAGATTTAAAAAGGGTTAAACAGAGAGAGCAACAGTTAGTTCTAGTTTTAGTCAGTTAACTCTGACTAATAAAATATTTCTACTTTTAACATGAAATGAAGGAAAGAAGGAAGAAAGGAAGAGAGGAAAGTAGAGAAATATTAACTGTTTTCAAAAATCATACTGGTAGTGGTAGTATTACATTCTGAATCTGCTATGGATACAATGTGGGATTAAATAATTAATTGGAAGACATCCTCATTTCAGCAGTTCCCTTGAATCTTCAAAAACAAAGATTCTCAGGATGGAAGACAGAAAACACAGATGCAATACAGAAAACGGTAAGTAAAAACCTGTTCTGATTTTAACTGGACATGTCATGTGTTTTTCATCTTTAAGTAAAAGTGCTTATACCTACACACACAAATATCTTAGTTTCAGTTTCAGACTAGACGCCACACATGAAGAGACTATATAAAAGATTTTAAATGCCCCTCTCACAGCTATAGCAGCACAGAGAAAGCTGATCCCAGAGACAACACAGAAAGAGCCCTCAAGTTATAGACAAATGAAACCATTTTTAGCATTCTTAGAATTAGCAAGAGAAAATTAACAACAATCTGATTATAATTAAGAACATGATGGGGGTTGGGGGAGATACCTGGGTGGGATAACGTTTGGATTCAGAGCCATTAGGGTTGTCACCAATCACCCTAATAAGAACTCAGAACTAGCTCTTATTACTACAAGCATGTTTAGTAAACTGTATATTATTGGTATTAGATTGTGGGATCAGTCTCAGTCCTTTAATATATTTTATAAAGTTCTGACTTAAAGAATCAAGAACTCTCTTAAGTACAGTCAGAGAGAACAACCTAGAACTGAGAAACCCTCTCTAACTTGATTCTAGGCACAGAGGGCAAAACCAGGCAAGAAGCAGCCATCACAAAATGCTCCCTCAGCAAGGCTTGACTTAGGTCACCTCTGTCAATCAAGTCTAGTGGTCAGTTCTACACAAGATGGTGACTCCTGAACTTAACCATGAATACAGGGGAAAACGCAGATGGGTTTAAATGGTGGAATAGCTGCTTCATTAAAATACAAAACTTCTTTTTAAGGGCTGCTATATAATTATTAGGTTCTGATAAATATGAATGACAAAATTAATATAACTACTAAGAGAAATAGAGTGTATCACTGTACTAAAAATAAGAGGCAGTATAGTAACAGTGGAAAACAAGTCAAGAAAGGTAGGAGTTTTGCCTATTGAAGGAAGGAAGAAAGAAATGGGAAAGAAGAAGGGAATAAGGGAGAGAGAAATGGAGGGAAACGAAAAAAGAGCAGGACAAATATAAAAGCGAAAAATGGATCAAAGAATATTAGTAACTATTGATCATTGTAAAAGAAATAAAATTCATTTATAAAAAAATTTTTTAATGGCAAAGATAAACAGACTGAAAAAAACCACAGTGATGTATTTTTTAAGAGACAAATCTTAAACCAAACACACAGTAAAGTCAAAGGTAAACAGATATTAGAAAAAGTTATTAGGAACACACAAAAGCTAAAGATGTTATAGCTATACTAACATATGACAGAATTCATTGTACGACCAAAAAAGCATAACTAAAGACCAAAAGTCATTACATAGTATTTCAATTTACCACACAATGTTAAGAAACTCTTAACTTTAATGCAACTAATACAATAGCTTCAAGATAAGGCAAAAAATAGAACAAGGTAACTGACAAATCTACTACTGTAGCTGCAATTTTAATACTTTTCAGTAATTGGTGAATTACAGAAATAAAAAATAAACAAAACAAAAAATTCCAGCAAGAATATGGAAGAATTAAGTATCATAATCAATAAACTTGATATACTGAACAGATCTAAAATCTTCCACTCAGTAATGGGAAAATAGACATTCTTTGCTAACACACATGGAGCATTTAAGGAAATCTGTTTATGTACTAGGCTATAAAATAAGTTTCAACAAACTAAAATTTATAAAATCGGTATTATACAGACCATAGAATCTAACATTGATGAAATTAAGTTAGAGATTAGAGAATCAACTTACTCTCTTCTAGACTTCTCTACTTCCATTTTAGAAGGCAAAGTGCATCCATCAAATACAAGAATAGGCACAATCCCATGAGACAGCAGCATATTTACAAATTTCATACAAAATCCTACATACCTATGAAAATAAAGAAAAACACACTTCAGAGCTTTGAATCATGCAGGGAAATAGTTTTGCTCATTTCAAATCAGATGACAAAAATAAATAAGCAGAACTACATCAAAATAAAAGCTTCTGAACAGCAAAGGAAATCACCAACAAAGTGAAACAGCAATATACTGAATGGGAGAAAACATCTGTGAATTATTTATCTGATAAGAGACTATAAAATATAAAGAACTCATACAACTCAGTAGCAAAAACAAACAAAATGCTAAACATTTCAATTAAAAATGGGCAGATCCCAACAGACATTTTCTCCAAGAAGATAGAAGGCCAACAGATGCATGAAAAGATGCTCAATATCATTAACCACCACAGCCACCACAGAAGTGCAAATCAAAACCCCTCTGAGACATCATCTCATACCTGTTAGAATGGCTATTATCAAAAGACAAGAAGAAACAAGTGTTGAAAGGGAACTACTTGGTACCATTGGAGGGAATGTAAATTGGTATGGCACTTATGGAAAACAGTAGGGAGGTTTCTCAGAAAATTAAAAATATAACTACTATATCATCCAGAAATTCCACTTCTGGATATTTATCAGAAGAAAAAGAAAACATAACTAAAAAAGATATATGTTCACTACAGCATTGTTTGCAATAGCCAAGGAACAGAAACAACCCAAGTGTCCACATGATGACTGAATGGATAAAGAATGGATAAAGAAGACACATATCTGTATTTATTGTATTTACATTGACACAGATGTATTTATGGTGGAATGTTACTTAGCCATAAAAATAATTCAATGTACAGCATTGTAAATATATGAATGTTGCTGAAAAAAAAATTCGTAACAATGTATGATGACAGCTATTAAGTACTTATTTGGTGTTAATTTCACAACATACACAACATATACAAATTATTATGCTTTACACCTGAAGCAATATGCTATATTTAAAAGACAAATAGATGAGACAGAATATGAAGGGTTTTTTTTTTTTTTTTTTTTTTTTTAAAGTTAAGTGTTTTCACAGGAAATGGAAACTAATTTAGACGACTTCAAATCCTTATGGGCTAGGTGATATTTAATGAGTTATCTGACCTCCAATCATCTGTGCATTAAAAGGCTTTGATACCGATTCCAGTTGTGACATTCTGAGGTTCCAAATCTTGCCTTTTACCCCCCAATTTTTTAATTTGAAAAATTTCAAAGTTATTGGAAAGTTGAAAGAATAGTTCAGTAAATACCTGATTCCTCCACCAATGAACAATACCATTATAACATACAAGATACGTAACAGCAAAAAACTAAAAAATGACTTAATATATAGTCTATGTTAAAATTTGTCCAATTGTCTCAATAATTTTTATTATATATAATATGCTGGTAAATACAACCAGTATTTGTAAATTCCCAGATGTGAATATTTTGCAGTGGTGGATAAGTTACCAATGTGGGGCCATTGAATGCTGTAGTGGGGAAAGATGGTGTATAGTAACCATTGGCTCTCCCTAGAGGAGTAGCGGTGGTTAGGCCAATCACCTCTAAATGACACTAATCCCTGGGTTCAAGTCCTGGGCCCAGGGGGAAACGACCAACGTGAATATTTAAATAAATATAAAATAGTGTTTTTCCCTTCTCTCTTCCTGTCTGTCTACTCACCTTCATTCTTGCCTTCACCTTTTTTTTTTAATAAAAATTCATGAGTTGGCCCCATCACAACATGGCTACTATTTCTTCTACTATTTCTTCAATCCAGGATTCAATGAAGGATCAAAAATCATTTATTGTACCAGTTTTTCATTTGGGTAAAACAGTTAACAAAAATAGATACATTTGTAACTCTTATCATCAAAAAGAAAAGACCCTTAATTCAAAAACAGGAATAGAAAGACACAAGCTTAAAAGATAATCTTTAAAGTCAAATATATTCACCTTAAGGAAAAAATTTGTTTATACTTTTTATTGTAAATCAGTGTCAACTGACTTGTAGTGATTTATAAGATGACGACTGGGATCTAATGATTATCATTAAATAAAGTAAAGAGAAAGTTTTAATCAATTTTAAAGACTACTCACTTAAAACAAACAAAAAACCAAACAAACCCAAAATACGACCATTCAATACCTGGTGCCTTCATTTTATATATTTCACAAATATCTTTCCATGCCAGATCTATCTCATTTGTTATAAACACCATAAAGATTTATCAGAGGCTTAGCCAAATTTTGTATCTTTTTCTGGTTAATATCTATGATCAAAGGTAGGTAAGAAAAGAAAAATAAACTATAAGATTTATTTAATGCAGGTTGGGGGGGATTAAAATACATAATACTTTGTTGAAAGTCCTAAGACTTTTTGTTCAATAAATGTGTGCAGAGCACCTACTTGTGACATAGCAGTCCTGTGGAACTGATCACTGTCTGACATTACTAACAATGAAGAATATTCCCTGTACCTGGCAATTCTTCAAATCCTTAAAAACTTTAAAAAAAATAGAAAAAAGCTTCTCTCCCTATGAAAATCTTATAATCTTCAACTCTAATTGAACTGTTCAAATTTAGTGGTGGAAAAGAAACTGCTTTCGAATTATCATAGTGGCTAGAGTGGAACTGCCCGGGCACCTTCAGATCCCATACCTATTGCTACCATTCACTTCTGCTCAAATTAACATGACGGGCCCGAAAGCCCAAAATACTCATTATTTAATAATGACTTTTCCCCCTTTCTTCTACAAAACTAGTAAAATTAGCACAAGTTTTATTTATTTTCTAGTGTGTTTCAGTAAGTCATATTAAGCCTGTGAGTCTTTCTTCTAGGTGGTAAATTATATACAATAACAAAGAAAAGACATAATAGTGACCACGCCCCTGTGGAAAATCTGTATCCTAAAATTATATTTATGCTTAGAATATTTCTATTTTAAAAACACAGAAGACATTAGTCCATTGACCCTGCCTCAAAGGATGTCATAAAGATATGAGTGAATGTCAGTAGGGCCCACAATTCTGGGAATCAGAGCACTTCGCCATTTGAAGTAGCTGCCTTGCTCTGTATTAAAAAAGAGGGAGTCTGAAATCACCATGGATTTTCAGAATATTGTTAAAAAGTTTATTTGAAGTAAACAATAACGGAGACAGTCTTTAGGCAATGTCATCAATGATACTCTTACCACAAAGAATGAAAACTAGGCCTGTATCACAGAAGGAAGTCAGTCTTGATTTGGACAATGTTCTAAAACACTTCTGAATGAAGCGGGTGTTGAATGAAAACAATCCCTTTCTGAAAAAAGGACATTTTAAGTTTCATGCCTAATTGGTAAAAGTTAATTAATATAAGGTTCAAACTTACCTATCAGTAGGTTCACCTTTGGCTAATTTTTCAGCACAAGCAATAGCTCCTTTGTGAAGCCAGCAATATGTATCCACAGCTACTACCTGTCCTTTGTACTTCCTCACATGGATGGGTTCAGAAGCTTCTTTGATAAATTGCAGCAATCCTTGTATCCCCATAGTGCCTAGTTAACTACGAGATATATAAACAACTATTATTGTTTAGATATTTTAGAATCACTTGCTCTTCAATATTTTACCTGGGTTCTTCCCTGTCAAACGATTGTCTTAATCTACAATATTTACACTAATTCTTAATTCTCTAATGCCACTTTATAGCTCTTTAGTAGCTATTCTTTCCATAGTTCTTTCACACTTTGAATCATAATTTATGCTACACAGTGCTAGGCACACAGAAAGCGCTAACAAAGTATGGTCTCTTCCCTCCAAAAGGTACTGCTAAAATTAACAAAATTGTATTATGGTGTTACATTGCCTTTGCAGAAGTCATTATAAAGGTTAACATGCAAAGTAGCATAGGAGTAGAAACTCAAACAGTTTGTAGGAATGTAGACATTTCAAGTGAAAAATTATAGAACTATATCTGCACTTTTAAAGACTGAAATTCACTGATATCAGAATGCATCCAAGCAGTAAACATTCTGCTAATAGAGTGCCTAGGAGCACTCTTATCAACCTCTCCAAAAGCTACATCAGAGAAATGGCAAATTGTGTCCACTGTGCAACAAGAAATTTCAAGATAAAGGTTTTAACCTCCACTTCTTCCCATCTAGCTTGAAGCCTGGAAATTCTTTCTATACAGAAATTTTGGAGCTGCCACAGTCCTGTCCAAAACAAAACTCTCAATCCCCAACGCTCCAAGGTAAAGAGAGTAATGGGCATTGAGCATAAATCTCTCCCAATAAACATGAAGTTTGAAAGGAAGGGAAGAAAGCAAGCAGATGATCAGAAGTTAGCTTTAACCTGCTGCTACTGTATCCAAGCTCTAATATTCTAGTCCAGGAATTCACAATTTTCACAAGTCCCAATCCTAACAGGCCTGGTGATTTCAGTTAAGGGAAGAATTTTAAAGAGGCAATTTGAATACAGGTGGTACTCAAGCCATGGCTTGAAAAGACCACCAGTTTCCTACCTCCCAGTTTCCTACCTCTCAGATGATATTCCTAAAGAGTTTTCTTGCACTGAGGAAAACTGATCTACTACATATATGTTTCTTGCAAGCTACATAAATTGTCTCGGATAAATATTTCTTCTTCAGCATAGAAAGAATGACTGTGGGCTGGCTATATGGCACCTACCGATCACCTGTGGCACCTGAGGTAAGAATAGTAAAGTCACCACTTTATTCCTGTCTCACAGGGATGTGGAACGGCCTACAAGTCCATTGAAGAACCGTTTCCTTTAGCCTAGAAAACATTAAGGAAAAACCTGTGAATATTCAAAAGCTTGAAGACTGCATGTAAAAACTAGTCTACCCACTTGTGCAAAAAAATTGGCGGAGTCCCCCAGGAATCGTCAGCCTAAACTCGGGCTCTCCGCACTAACCTTCGGAAACCAAGGCCCTCTCACTGCAAACTCCCGCAGCGTCCCCACCCCGACTCCTCCCGGGCTTGCTGCAGGATCTGAAAGACCACGTTAGACCTTCTTTGCCTTCCTGGAAGACCCTGAATCCCAAGAGGAGGAACGGATACCGCGCAGATCTACCCTACCTGGACCCGCAAAAACCCATCCAGCGCCACAGCAGAGCTCGTGCCATTCACTTTCCCGGAAGGTCTCAGCCGGACCGCGCCAGGGCAGCGGCTTGGGGTTCCGAAACCCGCCAGCAGCGTCCTTTACTCACTTCGGCCAGGGTACCAGAGTTTAGCTGAACCCAGCGAAAAGATACGGTCAGCAACCGCGCGCGGATCATTAGGTTTTTCAATTTGCGCGGGATAACCGAGGCCCCGCCCTAAAGGAAGTGACGTCAAGCGCACGCCCGCGACAAGGCCACCTCCTCCTCTGCCTACCGCTTCCGGGTATCGAGGCTCAGCGGTATTCGACGGTGGCGCCGACTTGGTGAACAGGCTGCCGCTGCCCGCGGCCCTCGAAGGCGCGGACGAAGTGGACACAGCCGGCCAAAGGGCAAGGGCGCCCTGGAAGTGGGGCATTTTCACTCTCGATGGGGCTGCTGGGAGTTGTAGTTCGCTCCTTGCTGCAGCCTTAGTTCCTGTCTGAAGGTTAAAGAGCGCCGCCGTGTGTTTGTGGTGAGGCTGGAAATTAGTCCTTTTAGTTTTGTGTCGTGGTGTTTAATCCTAGGGTTATTCACAGACAGCTTCGCCTTAGTGACCCAGAACACCCGGAGATGCAACCTGAGTTTTAACATTTGAGCCCTTGTAGACTTTGGGAAGGGAGAGAGGGGCGCTTAGTAAATAATTCAACCGACAGGTGACCCAGACGCTCTTCTTGGCCAGACTCTAGCCTCCTCTGAACCCTCTTCTTCCCGAACCTCAATTTTGGACTGTAAAGACTTGACCAAAACACCACGATAGTTCCTCTTAGCTCGTGGCCACATTCCTAGGTTGATTCCAGCCCCGCCGGCAAAGTACCTGTCTGAGAAAACTCAAGGTGCCCAAAGAATGTTAGCGTTCGGCCACCGCGGGAAAATAGGGTCTCTGTTTCCCAGTGTGGGAGCCTAACTTCTGTCAATGCTGGTTAACAATCTCAGGTGAGTTTCACTAACTCTTCTGAGTTTTGTGATTTTTTTCACTTTCCTGGCCGTTGAGCCCCATTCCACTCCCTCGTTGCTTCCACAGTCTCTGTTTAAACTGCCGGGTCACCTCTGCCCAAATCAAAATGGAGTTCAGTTCGTGCTGGACCCTTTTCCCTATTGAAGTTATCCTGATTGAAATCTGTCCTTACCACTTAATGTCTACTTTTGTTTTATGTTTAACATGGATAAGTTAGGACAAACTTTTTAATCATGTAATCATGGAAAAGGGTCTGTGGTGCGGAGACTCATGACATTTTGTGCTTTGGTGGCGATTTAGGGTTAGGTTTCTAGTTCTCTTAATAGTCTAGACGGGATTGCTGACGTCTTCTCTTAAAGATACTGTGGTTTTAAAAAAAAAAAAAAAATGGAGAAGTACCTCAGACCAGACCACAAAGTACATTCTGGGCCCAGAGATGAACTGGGATGATTGAGTTCAGACACAATTTAAGGAGTTAAAGGGGAAGAAATGCTTCCTGCTTGACTAACTTTACATGTTTCTCTCATGCGTTTTAAAAAGTCTTTATCATCAGTCTAACATCTGTCCTGCCAGCATATTACCTTAGAAATTGTTGGACAAGTGCCACTTTGGGGGAGCTCTGCTCACTGGGAGCAGAGTTGCCTTCTCCCCACCTGGTGTCGTTAGAACAGAGGCTTGCAGGGGAAATCAGAAAAATCATCTCCCCTTGCTTGTCAACCTCTATGGTAGACCTCATCCTGGACAGCTTGGAGCTCATATAGGGGCAGGAAGGGGTGGTTCCAAACTGCAGTGGGTTAAAGAAGAACATAAATGTAGGTGTGGTGTGTTTAAAGATAAGTGTTCTTATAGCTTTTGGGCAACTTAATCCTAGTAACTGCTTCAATATGTAGTATCCAACCAAGAATATGCCATGCACTGGGTTTTAGGAAAAAACCCAAACATCAAAAAAAATGCCCATTCCAGCAGTACTGAATCCATCATGAAACTGTTGTAAAGTGTGGCATGCTCTGGTGGAATGGCATTGCTTGCAGCCCGCATTACCTCCAAAGGACCAAATTTCACATCCTGTGGCCTGGAGGGAACTACCAGGATGAACAACTAAATAAAATAAATAAAAATGCTTCTTCCTCCTCTCCCTTCCTGCCTGACTACTCTCCTTCACATTTCCTGTAAAAAACAAAACAAAACAAAATAGGTTGCTGTACTACAAACAACCCGTGTCTTTACTAATTTCACTCTGAAGTTTTCAGACTGGATTCTTAGCTTCAGTGTTTGAAATGAAAATACAAAGCACCACTTAAAAATTATTTCACTGAACAGAATGTTATTACTCTTTGGAAGTATAAGAGCATTTGAGTTGATTCATGCAGCAATTTACTACATGTCTTAGGTGTGCCTGTCAGTACGAGGTGGTGTGGGGAACACAAAGAAATAGTCCCAATCTTCAAGTAACTTAGATCTAGTTCTGCAGACAAAACATATATGCATCAAAAAATCAGATCACAAATCATAATAATGTGCTGTTAAACTCTGAAACAAGTGGAATAGCCCATAAATTCTCAGCGTAATACTCAATTCTAGTGTTGCCAACTCCCTGAAGTCTTTTGCAACTCTACATAAATACCCTGTGGTGACCCTTTTGCCTTCACATTTCTTGTGCTCTATTTTAATTGACTTTGTCCCCCAATTTTATCAGATAACAATAAAACTTAGTTCAACATAAATTTCAATTACAAAAAAAAACATGTTTAGTATATCAAATGCAATATTTGAGACATGTACTAAAAGAAAATCCTCATTTATCTGAAAATCAAATTTAACTGGGAATTCTGTATTTTTATCTGGAAACCGACCCTGAGGCCAAGAATTATGTCTACTAATTTTAAAATAATTGATGTTTACCACTAGTGTTGATAAAAAAAAGTCTGAATTTGTGAACTAATAAAAGAATGTCTTAAGTATGCTACCGTGCATTCTGAGTTTTCTGGGCAACTCTGATTTTTAAACATTCTAATATTTAAATAGTCTAATATCTTGCTGAAAGACCATGTACCCTGATTTTTAATTTGGAAAATTTTGCCTCTGTATTATGGAGCAATATTTTCTAAATTATGCAACATTGGAGATGATTTGGGGTTCTAGGATATGGGGTCTCTCTAGGAAGCCTACCTACCACTCTCTGCTTTCAGACAGAGTAGCTATAGCCACAGCTAAGAGTCTCCCACTCAGTCCAACATACACATGCCAGCACTTTCAAAGAAGCGATGTGTGAATGGGGGTTCTCTCAGCAGTATGGGAAGGCTTGCTCATAGATCCAAATTTCTCTCCAAACTCAGGGGAGATAGAACTGGAAAGGATATCAAATGCTGGGCAAGTCAGCATTCTTTCGTCATAGTTTGAGGATTGTGCTTTCATTTTTTTCCTCTTAAACTCAATGTGAATAAGTATAAAAAGGGAATTAAGCATTTATATTCTAAGCAAGTATAAAGGTGAAGATGATGGTGGAACGTGAGCTGTGCTGGTGATTGTTAAATGGACATGGAATAAAATGCTCTTTTTCTCTAGTCATTAAGAGTTCTAGTTTTCTCATCGAACTTATTTTTAGGTGTTTGTTTTCAAAGCTCAATTAAATGGGTTTTTATTTGTATTTCATTGTTTTTATATTTTAAATGAATGACTTGTTTTTACTGTAATGTTACAGTTATTTCTATTATGGCATGTGATGTTGATAGTATTAATATGAAATTTTCTTTTTAAATAAACTTAAGAATAAATAAATTTAAAGACCTATTAAACAAATAATAGGTTATCTGTTTCTCTGGAAAATATGAGTAGGTAAGTGAAGTTTTCCAAGATAGTCATTTCTTACATCTTCAAAATAATTCAACTATTGTCCCATTTCTCAACTCTCATTCTAAAATTTCTCAAAAGCATTGTCTGTACCTGCTGTCAAATTACTTCATTTACTATTGTATATTTTTAAAATTTATGTATGACGTATATACAGGAAGGTACACAAATGCTGAGCGAATTATATCAAAATGAGCATATTACCTCCATTCAGCCCTTAGACACCCTTTTAAGTAAAATATTTCTGTTCTCCTAGAAGATAGCTTTAATCTGTCTTCTAACTACAAGTTTTGCCTGTTTGTAAAGTTTTTGTAAATGAAATCATGCAATTTTTGTTCTTTAGGATTTGGCCTCTTTTATCTAACATTGTCTTGTGAGATCCTAGTTAATATTGGTTGAATTAATTACTACTAAAATTAACTATTAGCCTGGATCTGAAATAACCACTGACATTTTTAGAGCTTTGAGTAATGTAGCTATTTACAAAGCTGTTTTACAAAAGAAATAAATGTTCAAAAAGTTATCAAAATGAGTATTATTTTAATAATCTATATAACAAGATACAAAAAGAATAAATGTTGATTTTTATCCCTGTTATGGAAGAAAAATGATTTTAAACAGTATGCCTTTTGTTTTTTCTTTGCAAAAACTATATAATGCACTTTCACAAAGTGACCCTTCTCAAAAATAATATAGCTGGTCCTGAAATATGACATAGGTAGGTGACAAAGTATTGGGTATTAGGATAAACATCATCTTTATATCAATCTGTATAACAAGTTTTACTATGAGAGTCCTGCATTATGACTCTTAGGTAACATTGTTTCAGGTTTGTTGTATATGTTATACCTGCTTAACTTATTTAATATTCATAACAGTCTGAGGTTGGTAAAATGTATTGCACCCATTTTACAAACAAGACAGCTGAGCTATAAAAGGATGTGATCCCAATATAATTTGCTACTGGTGTCTGTGGTTTGACCACTACTTTTGGATGGCTAGCATATATACCCAGAGAAATAGAGAAGTAAATATTCTATTAACAATTTTAAAATATAAGTTTATTACTGTATATCTTTTATTTATTGTGTTATATTTATTTTAGGATTTTGAAATTGCACTTCAGTCTCTGAATATTTCACACTGCATCCACCACCAGAGTTCCAAAGCCCTTTACCTTGTTCACTTCTTCTTCCTTCTCTCTTCTCTCCCACCCCATTGGTCACCACTGTTGTGCATCCTGTGAATACTGTTGGGGTTTGTCTGTTCATTTGGGTTTTTTTTTTTTTTTTTTTTCATTATATTCCACATATGAGTGAAACTATCCTGTTTCTCTTTTTCATTCTGATTTATTTTGTTTAATGTGATCCCCTCCTGTTCCATCCTGCATGTGCAAAGGACACAATTTCATTTTGTTTAATAGCGACACACAATTTCAATGAGTATATACACCACAACTGCTTGATCCAGTCATCGGCTCATGGGCATTTAGATTGTTTCCATGTTTTGGCTATTATGAACTGTGCTACTATGAATATAGGGATGCAGACATTTTTTTAATTAGAGATTTTGTATGCTCAGTGTATGCCTAGAAGTGATATTGCTGGTTCCAATGGTAGCTTCATCTTATTTTTTGAGGGCCCGACATATTGCTTTCCAAAGAGATTGCACTAATTTCTGCCCCACCAACATTGTGAGGTTTCCTTTTCCACACCCCCTCCAACACTTGTTGCTTCTAGTCTTTTTGAAATCAGCTATTCTCCCTGGTGTGAGGTGGTATCATCACAGTTTTTATTTGCATTTCACTGATGATGAATTATGTAATACATTTTTTCAGTTGTCTGTAAACCATCCGTGTGTTTCTTTAGATAGATGTTTATTTAGTTCTACCCATTTTTGTATTTGAGTGGATCATTTGCTTTTTTTGCTGTGGATGTGTATGAGCTCTTTATGTATTTTGGAGATTAAGCTCTTATCTGATGTATGTTGTGTGAATATCTTCTTCCATTCTGTGGGTAGCCTTTTTAGTGGTGACTTCTTTTGCTCTAAGTGTCCTAAAGATGTCTTTGTGGTTGACATCATAGAGCATTTTCCCGTATGTGTTTTATGGTTTCAGGTTTTTAAGTCCATGTCTTTGCTCCATTTTGAGTTAATTTTTGCACATGGTACTAACAAGTAATATACTTTGTTTTTCAGGTGTCTGTCCAATTTTCCCAACACCGTTTGTTCAATAGACTTTCCTTCCTCTGTTGTGTGCTCTGAGATCCTTTGTCACAGATTCACTCTTCATATAGGTGTGGCTTGATTTCTGGACTCTCAATTTTATTCCACTGATATGTGTTTCTGTTTTTGTTCCAGTATTATACTGGTATTATCTAGTATTAGGAGATGACTATTTTGTAGTATAGTTTGAAGTCAGAGAGTGTGATTCCTCCACCGTTTGTCTTTTTTTTTCTGAGGTTAGCTTTGGCTATCTGAAGCCTTTTGTGGGTCCATCCAATCTTCAGTATTGTTTGCTCAATTTCCTTGAAAAATGTTCTTGGGATTTTTCTAGGAATTGCATTAAATCTGTTAATTGTTTGGGTTGGATGCCCATTCTGACTAAGTTAATTCTCCCAGTCTATGAACATGGATTGTTCTTTCATCTCTTTATGTTTTCTTCTATTTCTCTTGTTAGTGCATTATAGTTTTCATTGTAGAGGTCATTCACTTCCTTTGTTAAGTCTATTTCCAAATATTTTATCTTTTTTTGATACTATCGTGAGTGGAATTTCTTTTCAAAATTCTTTTTTCCTGTGCTTCATTGTGTGTATATAGGAATGCTATTGATTTTTTGTGTATTGATTTTATATCCTGACATTTGATGCAATTATTTATTTTTACTAGCACTTTTTGATAGAATCTTTGGGATTTTCTAGGTAGAATACGTGCCATCTGCAACAAATGATAGTTTTTTTTTTCTTTTTTTCAATTTAGATTCTTTTAATATGCTTTTCTTGCCTCATTGGTTTGGCCTATCCTTCCAGAACTATGTTGAACAGTAGTGGTGTGAGTGGGTATCTTTGTCTTGTTCCAGATCTTAAGGGAAAGGTTTTCAGTTTTTCACCATTTAGTATAATGCTGGCTGTGGGTTTGTCACATATTGCTTGCGTTATATTGAGGTATGGTGCTTTTTATTCCTATTTTGGTGAGGTTTTTTTTTTAAATCATAAATGGATGTTAAATCTTATCAAATGCTTTTTCTGCTTCTAGTGGTAGGATCATATGATTTTTTTATTTTCCCTTTGTTAATGTGGCATTTCACATTAATTGATTTGCATGTATTGAACCATCCTTACCTCCATGAAATAAATTCCACTTGATTGTGATATATATTTTTTTTAATTTGCTGTTGAATTCAAGTTGACAAGATATTTTGTGTGTGTGTGAAATTTTGTATGTATATTCATGAGTGATATTGGTTTATAATTTTCTTTTTTGGTGCTGTCTGTGTCTTATCAGGCTAATATTGGCCTCATAGAATATATGTGGGAGTTTTCCTTCTTCAATTTTGTGGAAGAGTTTGATGAGGATGGGGATTAGCTCTTCTTTGAATTTTTTTTTATTAGGTAGTGAAGCCATGTGGTCCTGGGCTCTTGTTTTGGGGGAGATTTTTTTTATTACTGCTTCTGTTTTTATACTTTGTGATTGGTCTCCTCAAGATATCTTTGTTTTCCTGGTTCAGTTTTGGGATGATGTAGCATTTTAGAAATCTGTCGATTTCATCATGACTGATGAATTTTTTGGCATATAGGTGCTAACAGTAGTCTATGATCTTTCATATTTCTGCAATGTTTGTTGTAATTTCACATCTTTCATTTCTGATTTTTATTATTAGGATTTTTCTCTCTTTTTCTTTGTGAGTCTAGCTAGTGGTCTATCAATTTTATTTACTTTTTCAAAGGAACACTCTTGGATTCATTGATCTTTGGCTGTTCTTTTTGTTTTCAATTTCATTTATTTCTGCTCTTTTATTTTTTTTCCCTTCTGCTAATTTTTGGTTTTGATTGTTCTTCCCTCTTTTAGTTCTTTCAGGTGTGCGATTAGCTATTTGGGCTCTTTTTTTGCTTTTGTTATATACTTGCATGTTTATAAACATCCCTCTCAGAACTGCTTTTTCAGCATTCCACATATTCTAGTATATAATCTCTGTATTTTCATGTAAGTAGTTCATCTTTAATTTAATCAGTGATGCAGGAGTTATTCAGAAGCATGTTGTTCAGTCTCTATATCTTTGCGATTCTTCCAATTTTGTTCTTCTGATTCATTTCTTCTAATACTCCCTTATGGACAGAGAAGATGCTTTCTATAATTTCAATCTTGCTAAATTTACTGAGATTTGTTTTTTGTACTAGGATGTGATCTATCCTTGAGAATGTTCCATGTGCACTTGAGCAGAATGAATACTCTTCTTTCACTGAGGAAGAATAGTCTGTATATGCCAGCTAGATCCATATGATCTTTTTGTTTCATTTAGGGTGTTTATTTCTTTGTTTATTTTCTGCATGGGTTTTGTATTTATTGATGTAAATGGAGTATTAATATTCTTTACTATTACTGTATTACTTTCAATGTCTGCCGTTAACTCTTGTCAGAATTTACTATATATATTTAGATGACATGGCATTGGGTACATATGCTACTGATAGTTCTTCTTGATGAAATAACCCACCTGCTCATATGTAGTGTCCAGCATTCCCTCCTGATATCTTTTTAGGGGGAAGTTTATTTTGTTTAATACTAATATTGCAATTCCTGGTTTTCTTTCATCACTGTTGCTTTGATATATTTCCACCTATGTTTGTTTTTGGATCTGATAAAAGTTTCTTATAAGTATAATATTGATGGGTCATGTGATTTTGGCTCATCCAGCTTCACCATGTTTTTTGATTGGTGAGTTCAGTCCATTCACATTTAGGGTGAAAATTGATATGTAGGGTTTTATTGTTGTCTTTTGAGTCTATTTTTTCTATATCTATTGCTTCTTTCCAATTTGATTTTGTTTTAATTTTCCTCTGGATGGTTTTTGGTGCCAATTCTTTTAGATTTGTTTTAGTTCTTTCAGTTTCATCTCTTTAGAGTTGAGTTTTGTGGTTGCCACCTTGATTGTCTCTAATTTTACTTTTATGGGCTGATGCAGTGTCTCATAGATGTCTGTATAAACTCCATGTTTTTCTTTCCCCTTTAGTGTCTGTTCTCTTCTCTTGGTCCTATCTTTGTTTCTGAGTCTGTTTTATTGTTTAGAAGTATTCTTGGGATTTGGCGCCTTTTTTGTTTTCATTTTTCATATTGTAGAATACCTTTTAAGATTTATTGGTGATGGAAAAACCTATTTTATTTTTTATTGTTGAAGGCCTTTATTTCTCCATCATACTAGGAAGATAATATTACAGATTAGAGTATACTTAGCTGGTAGTTTTGTGTTTTAGTATTTTGACTATGTCATTCTATTCTCTCCTGGCCTGTAGGATTTTTTGCAGTTAAATCTGATATGTTGTTGGTTAAATCCTATGTTTCTCTTTTCTCTAGAGGATTAATGTTGCTTTGTTGTTGACTTTTGATGGTTTTACTATGATGTATCTGGGAGAAGATCTTTTTACATTTTTAGTGTTCTATCTGCTGCTCAGACCTCCAAGGTTAACCTTTAGTGACAGATGTGGAAATTCTCTGCTATCCTTATGTGAATTAGCTTTCTCTTTACTTCTTCCTCTCTTCTCCTTCTGGGATACCTGTTCTCCTTATGTTATTCTTTTCATCATGTCTGATATTTCTCTGAGGGTTTTTTCCTCAATCTTGTTTCTCCTTGTCGTTGAGGGTCCCCTCTGTGATCTTGTCTTCAATTCCGTACATTTGTTCTTCTGTGAGTTAAGCCTGTTTATGGAGATTGCCATGTTTATTTTCAATTCATTGATTATGTTTTTTTATCTCATCTATATGAGCTAGTACTGCTTTCATGGCCTCAGTCTCCTTGGTGAAATACTCTCTTCGATCTTTCACTTCTTTTCTGAGGTTTTGCCTATGGGTAGTTGCATGTTCTTCCTGCATCTCATTCAGCTTTTTTATAACTATTTTTTCTTAGTTCTTTATCTGTTAGGTTGTCTTACTCGGTGTCAATGGAATTCTTCTCTGGGGAACGTCTAGCATCTTCCTCTCTTTGGTCAATTTATGTTTGTTGGGTTTTTTGTTTTGTTGTGTTTTGTTTGGTGACTTAGGTTTTGCCATGGCTTTCTTCTCTGCCTTGAATTTAGCCCTGCGGCTTTCCTTCTTTCTTTATTTTCCCCTTTGTTTGTTGATGTCAGGACCTGGTGTGGCTGGTGCCAGCCACTTGTCAGGTGACGACAGGACTGATCCTGCTCTCTAGAATACTCTCTTGTGGACCACTGACACTGTTACAGTTGTTGCTGTCAGGCTTGGAGGGCAGGGCAGCGGGTAGCAGATCACTCCTCTCTTAAAGCTGCTGACAGGCAGCTCTCCAGGTAGGGGAGAAAGCTCACAGGTAGCCCAGTGCACTCTGCCAAGCACAGAGACTAAAGCTTCTTGTTGGTGATGGGGGCAGGGCCGCCCTCTTAGCAGCTCTCCAGGTGTCTGCACAGGACAGGGTGCTCTGTGCAGCACAGAGGCACAGGCAGCTTCTTGGTGATGATCTCTGTTCCACATTATCAATTCACTGACTTTCAGAATTATTTTAGTTTCCTTGTTGAGTTGATTTAGGAAAGAAGAAAGGAGAAGAATAACTTTTATTTAGAGTTTATTGCCTTTTACATTTTTTTCCTCACTCATTCTTTGAAATCATTCTGGCAGGTCACTATGTTACCCCATTTACAGAAGAAAAAACGGAAGTGCAGAGCAGATAAGCTTATCATAGTCCTAAAGCAACTATATGATATGAATCAAATGTGATAATGAGTCTTGGTCTGCCTTACTCCAAAAGCCCAGGTTTTTCACTGTAACACATGGGAGGAGGACTGATATTACCTCATTGAACAGTGGAGTCCAGGAGAGGAATAAAGAACCACAGTTCCAGTGGGGAGCAGACTGGAATAGTAGGACTGTAGAATCAGGGTGTAGACATAATTCCAACTATGAATTTCTGATTACACGGATGCCTCTTTCCTGACCCTAGCCCTCAAGTTACTTTCCCAGATGACTGCTAGGTAAATAGGTGAGACAGAGCCCCTGTGAGCACAGCCAAGCTAACTCTTCATTTTTGTAGGAGATCTTTGATAACTGCATATCCTGGGCCCAGAGGAGTCCCTCTTTCTACTGTTGGAGCAAAGTACTGTAGCACTATTGGGGCAGTAGTGAAATCTCTCAGTATTATCACCCCTTTTTCATGGCTGAGGGAATTCACTCATCTTCATTTAACTTTTGGCCTTTAAGAAAAAAATTGAAATTACGATGAGTTCAGAGGATACAATCCACTTTCCTGTGAGCTTAGGATCAATCACACCAAAGGCACAAGGTGAATGTTGCTTTTTTGACACTATTAGGAAGATTTGACTTGCAATAGGGTATCGGAATCCAAAATAGTAAGCTGATGGAGAAAAGAAGTCACCAGATAGCTAGAAGGGACTCTTCAATTGAGAAACTCAATGAAATATAAACAAGAGCAATGACACAGACATCAATATATCAGTGGAGTGAGAAAAACAACTATTTATAGATTGCTTAGTGAGGAGAAATACAAGATAGAGAGACTCAGCTTGAACAAAGGAGTCACTGATTATTAAGCAATTGGTCCTTGTGTGTTGAGAGCCAGAGTCTGTGTGAAGCAATAGCTCCTGGAATGAAAGAATAATGAATTCTTTTTCACTTATTGGTTTTTCAGCCTACAGGGGCTTACTCAGCCAGCACTTCTATTTTCAGAAGCAAAAAATAAACACATAAGCTAATCACATCATCTGAAAGCAAATAAATATCACAGAATTTCTGAGACCAATTTTTCCATTGTACTTTGGTCCATCTCTAGATGTCTTCTCTTAGCCCTTATATATACTGCTGCACCTTGTTAAGTGCCTAAGCTCTGGATATGCATTACTTGGGTTCAAATCTAAACTACACAGCTTATTAGCTGTTAACTAGATAACTTTGGAAAACTTATAGTTTCATTATTTTTTGGTTTCCTTATGTAAACTGGGATGAATAAAAGCTCAGAATAAACTGCTTCATAGGATTATAAAGATTAAAGTATATACAGTGTCTCTATATCAGTTAAGTGAAAAAAACTCCTACCATGTTTGTGTATAGTAGCCCATAGTTTGCCATGAACTTTCACATATGTTTTTCATTGGGTCTTCACAATTTTTGCTTTTTATTAATGGACCAGGAGGCCTCTATCTGTGTTCATGGATTCATCCGATATTACAAAACAAGCAGTAGAATCAGAATATTTTCTCTAAAAAATATCTTCATTCATAAATCAATGTTCTCTTCTCAACTGCTACTTTCCTTCAAAAAGAAATTACTGTTTTTTTTTTTTAATAGTCGAT
Organism: Solenodon paradoxus; assembly: GCA_004363575.1. Lineage (NCBI taxonomy): Eukaryota > Metazoa > Chordata > Mammalia > Eulipotyphla > Solenodontidae > Solenodon > Solenodon paradoxus. The sequence continues at coordinate 158,795 of RJWH01001087.1, forward strand.
TTGGCCAATTTCATTCATAACAGAAAAATCAGAATTAAAGCCAAAGTTTCCTTGGCCATACATCATCCTGAATCTCTCATTACCCTCAAGAACTAGAAAAAAGGAACTGAACTGATTAAATTAAAATTGTGCCTGTGCCATACTGTCACCCAGTTATGGAAACTTACTGGAATTTAAAAGAATATTTAGTTATCTAAAGGAGAAAAAATTTACTCAGTAGAAGAAATGTGTTTGTTTTAAATGGTAGAACTGAACTCAAAGTAACTCTTGTAAAAGTAATTTAGCCCCCATGTTATGGTTTTAATTTTGCACCCCTCAAAATGGTTATGTTGAGGCCCTAATTCCCTCCATACCTTAGCTATGACCTTATTTGGAGATAAGGTTTTTTGCAGAGATAGCTAAGTTAATCTAGTGTGACCAGTTCCCTTACAAAAAGGGAAATTCTGACACAGGCTTCCTAGAAGGAAGGTGATAAGAAGATGACCATCTATGAGTCAAGTAGAGACCTAGACCAGATCCTTCCCTCACAGTCCTCAGAAGGAATCACCTACCAATGACATCATGATTCCATACTTCTATCCCCCAGAACCATGAGAAAATACATTTCTGTTTTTCAAATCACATGGTGTGTGGTACTTTATTACAGCAGTCCCAGTAAACTAATATACCCTCTTATATCTGAAAAAGTTGCATGCAGCTGAAGGATTTTGACATGGGTGGATCTATAGGATCAACTGATATCATTAAGACTTGTGTATATTTCTTTATCTCTTTTTCCTCTGTGCTGCTTTTACTATGCTTCATTAACTCTAGAATGCACATTTCTCCCTCTCATTTTCACTATCTGAAATTAAGATGTGTCTTACAATTTCTTCTTGCATTTCTTCATTCTTAATGGTATATAAAACAATGGTGTGTCTTACAATTAATGGAATTTTGATCAACCTTAGGGAGTGTTTTCAGGCAGACAGTGCATATGGGCATTTTTGGCATCCCAGAACTTCAGTTACTTAGCAATCCTTGTGGAAGAAGAGAGCTTTTTCCCAGCTCTTTCAGCAGAAAGCTTAGAATGAATGTTTATTAACCCTAATTGATCTGGCTATCGCTATTCCCAACCCTAGAAAACAGTGTTGGAGGAAGGGGCAGGTCAATAAACTCAACACCACTGAAATCACATGACCTAAGAATAGTAAAAGGATGATTTAAGTGCTGACACCGGAAGTGCTGAATGCTCAAATCATCTAGGTCACCACAAGTACCTGTCTGTGACAAACGCTCTCGCATCACTCTTGTTTAACCACCCTACCATTTCACTAATCAGGAAACTGAGGTTCAAAGAGTCATGAACCTGTAGGCAGAGCCGTCCATTACCAAATAGAGTGTTTGCAATGTGTAGGCATTCTCCTAAGAGCTGTGAATACAAATGCATACTGTCCTTGTGCTAAGGTGCTTAGAGATCAGGAGGGAGATAGAACAAAACATTAAATAGCTTTCTAGGAAATAAAAGGTACCATGGCAGAAAGAGAAACATAGTAATATGAAAACAATTAAATCTGCTTCAGCAGGGACTCCAGAATAGAAGGGAATTGGGAAAGTTTCTTTTCACATTCTGTTTTTTAAATTTTATTTTTTAAAGGAAAGTTGCAGGCAGGAATGCAGGTGAGTAGCCAGGCAGGTAGAAGAGGAAGCGGTTTATTTATTTTTATTTAGTTGTTTCCTTCCAACTTCAGGTCTTGAACCTGGTACCTTGGGATGTAGGTGGGACTAGCTCCCAGGTATTAGACCGCTAGGCCACCAGGGTACACCCTCTTAAAAAAAAAAAAAAAAAAAGATTAAAAGCCTTATTATATTTGTGGAAGTTATAACATCAGAACACTGGGAAGCATGTATTAATAAACCTTGTAAAGAGCATTTATGAATGAGTGATTGAAAGAGTGAAGTGGGTCTTTTTTTTTTTTAAAGGAAAGCTATAGGCAGAAATAAAGGCAAGCAGAGGAAGCAGGAAGGAAGAAAGAGGAGGAAGCACTTTATTTTGTTTTAGTTGTTTTTCTTCCTTGTTCCCAGGCCCCTATGCCTGCCCCCAACCCCGCCTCCAGGACACGCATGTACCCAGGTCCCTGGAATGTGTGTGGACTGCACAACAAAGGCGGTAGACCCAGCCACTCCTCCACCAGAACATGCCAGTTAAGTGGGTCTTATATGAAGAAGCCGAATGTCTTTAAGACCTAGACTTGCTTTACAGGTTCTGAGTCTTCAGTTTCATATGCATTTCCAGGGTTAGTCATTAACCCAAGGATTCCAGCTTGCTTGCAAATGAGAAACTTGCAGCTCTAAGGTTCACACTGTCTTTTCCTTCAAATGTTTAACAATTTTAAATTGTTTATTTAGATACTCCATTATGAATTATCATCCCATGTTTGTAGAAACTTGTTTTTTTAATATTTGTTTCATTTGTCTTTGTTTTTTTTAAACCTTACCAGATCACGACAGCTCATCACTGCTGTGCTTCACTAATTTTCAGAAGGAAAAGAAGTGATGACTTTATAAAATATGGCAGCTTCCGTAAATCTTGGAGACTCAGCCTGTAATAAGGTGATACCTATTTTTCATTTTATCCTGATTTTCGATGATCATGTTTTAACAAGATATGTAAGAATGGCTGACCCCACACAGGTGCCCTTCTGGCTGCCTTGCTCTCCTCTCCCCTACTTTCTGGAATCGCTCTTTTACACTCCTGAAGAGCTCACTGACCAACTGCACTTTGATGATAACCAGTGTTCTCAGCAAGCCCTTTACCCACCACTACTGATAATCCCAGTTACCTTTCCAGAAGTAAACCTGAGTTCACTGACTTCCGTTGTTCAGAAGCTGGATGCCTTTTCTATATACATCACGATGACTGATGTCCAGGCTGAGGCATTTCTCCTAACTGGAAACTAGGTCATGTGCTTGGCTCAGGAAGTGTCTCAGTTATAGTGAATACAGCACCTTCCACTCTGAGTCTGTCTCCATTTGGAATGGGATGTTCGTTTCTGCATCAAAATTCCTGTGAAGCTGTGTAGAAACTGAACATTTTTTGGTGAAAGCATTTCTGAGTTTGTGTAGCCCAGATATAATTACTATAATTTCATGCTAATTTATCTTGATAAGCCTAACTTTAATAGCTCTTTGAGTGATAAAGTTACTTTTTCTGAGACACTGGATTTGTAAGTCTGACTGTATTGATACTGGTGAAATGCAGCTGTATAGTTTCCTAGAAATTATCAAAAGTACTTAGAAATTCCTTTTGGATGGAGACAGTAGTGATATAAAGCCCCTTCGTGTTTGAAAAGGGCACTTAACTCTTTATCAGAAATTCCCAAGTTGGGTGATATTTTTTTTATATCAAACATGAGTGTCTATTGCTCTGCATAGCACAACTCCTCAGATGTTCGGGATGTAGTAATGGGATTATCAATGGATCACAAGTCCAGTGCTGCCTATCTTTTATCTTCTCTTGTACAGTATAATTTGTTAAGTTTTTGCTACTAAATAACAGTAACCACTGAAATGTTCCTGGCACTATTTGATATCCTTATAAGCAGGTTCAGCAATAAGAGGCAGAGACAAGGGAGCCTGATGATCTCTAAGCAAGACTTTATTATCCCACATGCAGGCCTGGCAAGCTCCCTTCGGAGAAGAGACAGAAAAGAGCAATCCCAGGGAAGCTGTGAGAGAGCTTTTTTAAGGGGGCGATCTCGGGTTAGCATGGCATGGGGCTAGGGGTAGAATCCTGATAAGGCCCCCTCAGCAATTTCCCCGAGAGGGAAGGGAGGCAGAGGCTAAGGGGAAGAAGTTGGGGAGGACAAGCGGGGGAGACAGAGGGGAAGGTGCTGAGGATGTGGGGTCAGGAGTGGGAGGTGGCAAGAAAATAGAGGCAGGGAGGTAGATGAAGGGCCTGGTGTGGAGGATGAGTTGGAAAAAGCCAGAAGATAAGGAGGTGGGAGCAAGGGTGGCCCCAAGAGGAGGCTCAACTACAAGGGAATAAAGGGAAGGTGGTTGGCTGGATCAAAGTCGGAGTCAGGATTAAGGGAGTGCAGTAGAGGAACTTAGGGTGACCAGAGACAAAGTACTGGACAAGTGGCAGGGAGATCAGGGTGACAGGCCAAGTCAAAGAAAGCCTGGAGAGAGGGAACCCCGGACCACTTGCCAAGGCAGCACCAGTAGAGATCCAATCGGGGGAGGGTATTATGATTAAGGGACCCATTGGTGGGCCAGACCTTCTGGTTGGGTAGTTTATATTGGGGACAGGCCATAATATAACAGTAAATGAGACATTTGTCCAGATATCAGGCTCCAGTTTGTAGACTTTTAGATTTTTAAAGCAATAAGATGGCCCTATGTACCACAGTAAATAAGACAATACCTTTTTATTTCCTCCATATTTCCCAACTGTCCCTTCAGTTTAATATGAATGTCATTTTTGTCCCATTTTTAATAAACCAGAGACGTCTTTAATGATGGACAAAAGGGGTACTTGATTTGCCGCAGTCTCAGTCTATTGAGGGGAGCACCCAAAACAGCTGCCCCTTGTGCCCCATGTTAAAGACTGTGGTCTGAGGCTGCTATTGCTATCCCACCCCCTGTGAGGAAGGAGGTACTGTGAGGAGAGAGGATTCTCCTCCACCCCCATGCTTGTTTCTTCAAAGGGAGCATCCAGAGCTAAGTTCTGTGGGGGTTATCTCTGGCACTGTGGGGGTTATCTCTGGCACTGGGATAGTTATAGTGGCATATTTATAGTAGGACATTTAGAGTAGGGGCTTATAGGGGCACCAAGTTTGGTTTTTGCCTAAGGTGCCAAAGTTCCTTGCACCCATCTTGGCCATTTGTATGAAGTCCCACAGGACCACATGTTTTGACTTTGAGATTGCAGATCAACCTTACACAGTAAGAACTTGTTGCTGGCCTGGCTGCTCTGCTCCTGCTCAGATTGCTCTGCCTCCTCCCTGACCTGTAGTCACCTACACATAACCCTGTCGCATTTTTGTCCAAAGGAAATATGATCAGTCTATTAAGGAGGCACCCCGGGTGAGTCCTTGGGAGAGGTAGATTGAACGTTTCCCAGGATGGGATCATGAAGAAAGGAGAACGCCATTTTGAGAAGGACAAAAGAGACCTGAAAATGTGGGAAGATCATCACTCTGCTGGTGTCCCAGCAGAGAGATGATATATGAAAACAGGCCAGAAGACCTTGAATCAAAGTCCTTACTTGGGTGGTGGGAGGGCATATTGACATTCTGAGGTGTCCCTCAGGATTTTGATTTAGTGATAAGATGAAAAGGAGACTTGATACCTTATTCCCAGGATAAAGTAAGTCATCTAGGCAGTGGATCCCCTTGTCCATCTCAAAGTGGTTAAAGACAATTTCCCAAATAAAAGAAGCTAATCTATTTGGGTCAACGAGGAATATGAGTTAGACCCTGGTTTAGGGTCTTAGAGGGAGTGAGGGCGAAGAGTAAAGAGCCATCAGCACCACCAAAAGTAAGGTGGATACTTAGTGGGTGGCCAGTGTGTGGAAGTGAAAGAATTCAACAGAAGTAGGCAAGTGATAGGTTTATTTCACTCTCCAAAATAAGAGAGGTGCCGGACTCTAGGAGGCAAATCAGCCCACGTTGTCAGAGGTTGGAGCTTATATAAGCTTATACAACTGAATGAATGTGACAGGTGTGATAAGACGTAGCATGCTTTCCAGTTTCCCAGGGGCTCAAAGGTCTGGGATTCTCTGGGAAATGGAATGCTTACCATCTACACAGGTAACTTAAGGTCTTGCATTCTCTGGGAGTCAGAGTATTTTTCAGCTTCCCAGGCAGCTTAGGGTCTTGTAGTGGATGTTCATTCCAGCTGGGACTGTTGTTCCTGAAATTTTTCATTGACCAAGGGCTTGAGACAAGATACTGGGTAGAATTGTTGTTTTGTTCATTCTCCCTTACAGTAATCATGAGCACAACACAAGGAAGGTGCTAATGGCAAAAGGGGGCAGGGTGTTTCACCTTTGGGAATTTCCTGTAATATAGTGGCCTCACCTCCTGTAATATAGTGGTCACACTAAACAGGCAAGAGACATCAGGAGACAATGCCTCAGTAGTGTCTCAGTTCACAAGAAGGTTATCCCTCTTTCTTACACCCCAAACTGAAGTTTTTGGTTCAACAAATGAAAGTTCTACAGTCAGGGCTGTGTACACTTCATCTGTTGGCTCCCTGTGTGCTCTGTCTTGTGTTCTTTGTTCCCCAGATGCCTATTGTCCTTCTAAAAAGTCCCAGTTTTTGTGATTATCAGAATCCTAGTTTGACTGGGATTTTCCTGGCTTGGCAATGTTGTCCTGACACCCTACACAGTTCGAAATTCTGTCTAGATTTCAGTCACAGTTGATAGAAGTTAATTTGTTCTATCTAAAATGTAAGAGATTCTCATACACTTTGAGATCAGAACTTGGGTGGTAATCAGATAGCAAATTTAATGAAACTAAGATGAACCATGCCTTTTACAACAACATGGATGAAACAGGAG